>JAYMFD010001380.1:0-32857 GCA_035771175.1 Paratinospora sagittata | reverse complement strand
GAGAAATTCATGAAAGATTATCATCGTATCAACCACACCAAACATTAAATTAGTAACATGAACCTTTGTACACCACAAAAGCTGATTCATACAGTGCCTATCACCCATTCCAATAGAAAGTTGAAGATTTGACAAGAGTTTTTTTTTTTTCAAATGAGATTAAGTTTCTGGATGTTGCGATTCTAGTATAATACTAGTGAACTTATGCAATCGTCAAAGAAATTACACAAGCCAAAATGAATTATAGACTTATAGTAGAGAATTTCACCAATACATCCACCCATCTTGATCTTCCCTATTAATACGTCCAAGTCCCCTCCTCTTGTCCTTTATTATGTAATCAAAATGCCATTCACAGATCATTTACCAAAAAGTGGGAGAAACATCAATCTAAGACAAGCACCACCGCACCACATATCATCCCACAACACCAGCCTTGGATGTATGCCACACAAATACAAAGTAACTATTCAACTAGGCACTACTATCCCACATTGCTACATTCTAAAGTGTTCAAGGATCACTCAAAAACTTCCAAATATTATAAAAAGGAAAAAAAAAGATAATTAAATAATCATGAACACACAGCCACTATACCTCTCCATCAGATGTTCCTCATCCAAGTCTATCACAACAACCACTTCCCTTAAAAAGAAACTTTGATCTCTTAGACCATAGTTGTCATCTTGTGAACTTGGCTTTGACCAACCAATGAGTTATTTTTTAAATTTACTCTTCACCTACAAAAATTCTTCATAAGCTTTAGCAATATTTGCACCACTAGCATCTGAAAAGTTTACAAATGGGGAAGACGTGCCATGTGCTAGGAAGCTAGACTCGGCAAAAGAAGCCCTGCAATAGCAACAATTTCCAAGTAGAAAAATTCCTAAAAGAAAGTACCTTTGATGAAGTTATTTGGTGACATGTTACAACCACAAGAGATATGAATGCAGGGCAGCTCTTAGTTACAACAACAGTCAACTTTAGTAAGCAGATGACAAAATCAGCAAGGGTAAGGAAGCACAAGAAATAGTCCAAGCTCACCCTAGATAAAGAATTACCAATGGACAACAATGAATTCTCATTAGCTAGGACAATAAAATAGAGACACACATGATGAATGTTTTTCTAGCCTAGAAGGCTACTAGTTTGCCTCCCCCCACAGTTAGGCTTTAAGAGATGATGCAATATTTCATATTTGAACATAAATCATAGAATCCAAAGAGATGGGATTTGGTTCATATTTCAAATTGTGAGAATTGAAAAGATTCTCTTACTAATTTGTGAAAAAACAATATTAATGCCCAACACATTGATATTAGCTTGATTTTCCATATTCCATCATATATCACTAGTCCCCTTGTATTTTGTTTAGTTAATACTGGTTTTGATAACTCATTGAACTGAAGTTATTGAACCTAACCTACCTGCAAGTGAATTAATAGTAGTTTCAACTCTAATTTCCCAAAGAAGCCCCAAAAATTTGAGTACTCAAAATCATTTTGAAATCAACAGTCCTTTACTACTTGGGTACCAATATCAACATACCAAATGCCCTTCAATGCTTACGTCAAGAAATGAGTTTACAAGCCAATAATTGGTTGGGCTAATGATCATGCTCTGAGAAGCTCAAAACAATTTATAACGTGATTAAATGTTTTCGCTTGATTATTGATCTTCAGTTTCGACATCAAGAGACTCATATTATATGCTACTTTGTTACTGGATACCAACTTTATTTAATCAACAACTAAGGGGGGGAAAATCCCTTATAATCAAAAACTAAGGAAAAAAACTATTGTCCTTTAGTAAAAAAAAATACTCACAACGTTCTTCTCTATTTTCACACGATCCTTAGATTACCTCCAATTTCATTTCAATGTTTTCTTCATAGTTTTGTGAGAAACCCCAAGTACCTCAACCTCTTTCAAAGATGAATCTCCATCAATCATGGACTGGCTTCAGTATGCTATGTCACATTATCATCCATCTTTCATGACTTAAGTTTTGTACCTTTTGTACACATAAACTCGTCATCTTCAACCTTAATCTCCATCATCAATGCTCCTTATGTGTTTGACTATTCCTTGAATTTGAATTCAGCTTCAGCCTTAATAGAATATGCTTGTAGTCCATGATTTGCACAAGGTGTTCAATCTTGGAACCTTTATAGGACAGTTATGACTCAAACTTTTGGCTTTGAACAGGAGAGCCCCATCGTTATCAGAACTGAACATGAATCTCAAAATCCTATAGAGCAAGATTGAACTCGAAATACATGTAGGATAGAAAATCATATGAGTTTTTCAGCAAATTTCAAGACAAATAACAAAAACAGAGAAAATGCATACATGATTTCAGAATTATGTTCAATTATTTTGCAACAACACATAAATATTCACAATTTGTTTCGTCTATTAACTAGGGAAACTGAAGTGTCAAATTTTCAAGTAATAAATTTTCCTCGTGATCAATCCCCAAGCCACAAATATATATCTTCAAAACCAAAAATTTAATAAAATGATAAAGGTCAAAAATCAAAAGTCTTCAATTTGTCATCATCTATGCATGCAAGTAGTATCCCTTTATTACAGAAACATATGGCAACAAATGATATCATTTTTCGTTGAGAAATGACAAACTTATGAGAATTTTTATAAAGTAGGTTTGGGGTTAAAAGAAATGCAACAATCCTAAGACCTGATGAAGAAGAAAAATAAATTGTTCGAAACAGTGTTTGAAACATACAATATCAATGAAAAAATTTTAAAAGGGGAAGGAGCAAAAAGGAATAAAATAGAAAGGTAACATTAAATATTCTGTTGAACCGTGAAAATGGACTACTAAATCTTTGTTGTTGGAGTTGTAAGTTAACTAGTGCTACTTCTATAGTCGCTGCTTGAACAACGAAAGGCTTTTCTCAATGTATATTGACAAACACATAAAAAAAAAAATTCTTACAATCTCTTTCTTGACAATTCCTATAACAAAACCTTGCAATCTCAATTCAAATACATCAATGAAGTTCAAAAAACAAGTGAAATTTTTTTTATATCAGATTTACCTACTGACAAAAGCTTCTAAAAGAAAAAAATACTGCCTTCAAAAAATCTTCCAAACAAAGTCCTGCAAAAAGAATTGCTTTACAACAAAATCAAATAGTCAGATCTTAACAACTTGCAAAGCAACTCAAAATGTAGTTAGCACCTGCAAAACCAATTAGCAATAACAACACATTTTTCTCCCTACCTTACAAAATCTATCCTTAGAATTAATGCCATGAAAAAATAGAACTATTATGAAAAAAAAAAAACCAACTAAGACTAAAACATCCATGAGATATCCAAATACTTTAAAGTAATAAGTAAAAAGCAGAAACTTATAACACAAGACAAGTAAACTAAGATTTTCACAAAAAACAAATGAAAAAGTTAAAAACAACTAGAGCCAATAACCGGAGCATTAAGATTCATCCTCAGATTCTTCAAATACCCGAGAAAGTTCAGCTAGCGCTTCTCATAGGAATCTTCATCATTATAGCGTAAGCAGGTTCATCACGATCGAAAAATAAGCATTCAATCTTTGATAACCTTCACTCAATTTCCTTCAAACGTCCTTCTCTCTTTCTCCACTTCCTTTTTCTATCGTTTCATTCAACCAATCTACTTCCACAAAACTCCCAAAAACCATTTTTACAGAATTTCCTTAGCAAATCCTCAATCCTACATTACTCAAAGTAGGGGTGTAAGCAACCCGACCAACCGACCCAACACGATCATTCTGGGTCGGTTCAACTTTCTGGTCGGGTCACATTTTAGGTGACCCGTGACCCGACCAAATAACCCCACCCCATCAACCCCCAATCCTGTCGTCTCTCTTCTCCCCCCTTCTCTCTCTCTCTCTCTCTCTCTCTCTCTCTCTCTCTCTCTCTCTCTCTCTCTCCCCCTTTCTACAACCCATCCCCCCCCCCTTTCTCTTCTTTTTCTCTCTCTCTCTCTTCTCTTCTTCTTCTTCTTCTCTCTCTCTCTGCCCCCTCTCTCTCTTCTTCTTCTTCTTCTTCTTCTTCATCTTCATCTTCTCTCTCTCTCTCACTAAACATCTCCCGCCCCCCACCCTTTCTCTTTTCTTTTTTCTCTCCCCTTTTGTCTTCTTCTTTCTTTCTCAAATAGGTTTTTTTTTATGTAAATGGGATGATTGTAAATAAAAATAAAAATAAATGGATTTGGGCCTAATTTGAGCCCATAAATTGGGGGGCCCAACCCGACCTTTGGTCGGTTGGGTTGGGCCCCCACAAAAAATAGAGGTCGGGTTGGTCGGGTTGGGCCCCCACAAAAAATAGAGGTCGGGTGGGTCTTTGGGCCAAAACCCAACCCGACCCAACAAGCTACACCCCTAACTCAAACCTATGTTATACCATCTTCAATTTCTTTATCATTCTTAACCCTATTTCATTCAACTCAACTAAGCTTTTTTCCCAACTACATACATGGGTTCGGCTTCATGAATCCACAAAGGTTAATCTGTCATTTAAATTGCATTCTTAACCCTAATTATAAACCAAAAACTATATTTTATGCTTCATTTACTATTTGCAAAAGATAAAATCCGTCCATAAACACCTCAATAAGGCTCTGGCATCTACCACACACCACTTTTTCAGTTTCAATTTCAGTGCATTTTTTTTTTCATTTCAATCTTTCTCTTTAGGTTTTCTTTTTTACAGTTCTAACATCAATTACAATTAAAATATTCCTAAGACGAAGAAGAATAAATTACCGGCATCTACCATAAACCATTTTTTTCATTTTCAATTTCAGTGCATTTTTTTTTTCACTTCAATCTTTCTCTTTAGGTTTTTTTTTTTACAGTTCTAACATCAATTACAATTAAAATATTCCTAAGACGAAGAAGAATAAATTACCGGCATCTACCATAAACCATTTTTTTCATTTTCAATTTCAGTGCATTTTTTTTTTCACTTCAATCTTTCTCTTTAGGTTTTTTTTTTACAGTTCTAACATCAATTACAATTAAAATATTCCTAAGAAGAAGAAGAAGAAGAAATTACCGGCATCTACCATAAACCATTTTTTTCATTTTCAATTTGAGTGCATTTTTTTTACTTCAATCTTCCTCTATAGGTTTTTTTACAGTTCTACATAAATTACAATTGAAAAATCCCTGAGAACTAGAAGAAGACGAAGAAATTACCGGCACCCAACATAAACCATTTTTTTCATTTTCAATTTCAGTGCATTTTTCTTGTACTTCAATCTTTCTCTTTAGGTTTTTTTTTTTTTACAGTTCTACCATCAATTACAATCAAAAAATTCCTAAGAAAAACAAGAACAAGGAGAAGAAGAAGAAGAAGAAGAAGAAGAAGAAATTACCGAGGATGTTGGCGGCATCGGCTATGGGCATATTAAAGAGCTTGGAAATGTCATCAAAGCTGAGCGAATCGCTTGACGCTGCTACCACCGTGCCGCTTCCCTGACTACTACTACTATTATTATTATTATTATTATTATTATTATTGCTCATTTTTTCTTCTCCTTCTCATCACAACTAACAAACCTGCTTTAATTATTGCATTTTGTATTCTTCGATATACGTTGACAAAATCACACCAATTTTACGCTCTCAACCAAACCCCTTTGATCTGCACCCACTTGGGTTTTCTTTCGAAGAGTTTGGGACGAGACCGTCGAGAAAGTGAGGGACAAAGCGGAGGGCGCTGAAGTTTATTTACAATTTTACTTTTTAATAACTTAAAAATAATAATAAATACATTATACTTCATCTTTTAATATTTAATTATTTAAATTTTTTTTTTTTTTTGTCAATATCTAGATATGAATGTAAAATTTCATTGTGTTAAAAGCTGAATAGCATTTTTTTACATGTTATTTTATTTTTATATTAACTTTTTATCAAGCCCAAAAAAAAAAAATCTTGTTTTCAATAATCTAATTGCATAAAATGTAAAAACATATTGAAAAAAAAAATTGTTTTTGAATTGATAAAAAGAAATTGATATAAAAATAAAATGATATGTAAGTTATTAAGGGATAAAATTATAAATAAGTTTTAACCGTATTTAATACGAAAGAGACCTCAGCTCATCATTTTATAAAAATTTAAATGGTAGACACGTGACTTCATATTTATTGGGCAGGTTACCCACCAAAAGTCACCGCTCAACTTGTTACCGTATAAAAACCGCGCCTGAAAGCGGAAGCACTCCACATGTGCCCCCGTCAAATGACTCCTGAAAAAAAAAAAAAAAAAAATCAATAATCATGCATTCTAGTAGCACATTATATTATATATATATATATATATATATTGTGGGATGTAAATGAGTGAAGCCAAAGTGAGCCGGTTTTGACTAAAAAATGCGCCTGACTGACCCGACAAATTCGGTTGATGAAAATCATCACCGAATTCGAGCTGGAAAGATTATATTTCTAATATATCATACTCAAATGGTAATCGGATCAATCAGGAGTATAATACACCTAGACTAACCCAGAAAAAATAAAAGATTTTAAACTCGCCCTTGGTCAATGACATAATATTTGAACATTTGAAAAGATAACATTTGGTAAAAATATATAACATTTGGTCAAAAATATATATATATATATATATTGTTAGAACATATATAGTTGCATGTAAAAATTTTCAGCAAGTCTAAAGTCACTGTTTTATAAAGTGAGCTTCACAACTCTACATCAATAATAAATTAGTTAAAATTCTAGCAAGTAAAGTACCGCGGCTCTATAAAATGAGCTCTATCGCTCTACACTAATTGAAATTTCTACTAAAAATCAAAACTTAAGCGTTGCGGTGCTACAAAGTGAGTGTCGAGGCTCTAGTACAATAAATTTGAATTATTTTCTGATTTAATGTGACATTTCTTCATGCATTTTTACAAGAACACGTCTGTACAAAGGGATTTTGTCCCTTATCTTAGATGTGTCTTATTATTTAAACTCATTAATTTTTTCAAAATGACATAGAATTTTGCCAAGAATTTTTCTCTAATTCTACTTTATCTGTCAATCAAATTTTCTGAGATTTTACTCTCTATTTTATCAAATTCTCCAAGTTTTCCAAGAGAGCAATATTGTTACTTAAGTTCGTAGTTGACGATCCACTTGGAGTACCCCTTGGATCGATTGCATTGTTGTAGCCTGGAGAGCAAATGCCCGTAGAATTATGGTACTGAACAGGGGTGATTTTTGCTTGCTTTAAGCCAGTGCCCTGCATGCCTCAATCCCTTGACTACTTCCAATCTCATTGAGTATTTACATTCTTACATGTATATATATATTGGTGTTTGGGCCGGGCTGGTTTCGACCAAAAAAACGGGCCTTAGAAAAGTTAAAAGATTTCAAACCCAGCTTTGGTCATAGTAGCCATTCTAGAATATTTTAACTAGTCAGTGATGATCTATAACACTCCTCGTCAGTGACTATTTTTTCAATTCATCTCTATTGATTCTTTATGGATGTTTAGTAGTTCTTCAAACTTTTCAATTGTAAGTACGTTTGTTACTTGATCAACTGTCTTAGCTCCTTTCATTTCTATTTCTCCTTGAAGCACTTTTTCCCTTATAACGTGTAACACCCCATAAATTTAATTCTCAAATCTAATGTAAATATCTCAACTTACTTCTCCATGTAAGAAAGCATTCTTCACTTTCATTTGCCATAGCTTCCATGTTTTATTGGTTACAAGTGCAAGAAATCTTGAAGAGTGGTGAGCTTGGCAATTAGACTGAATGTTTTATCTTGGTCTAATCCATATTGTTGAGAGAATCCTTGTGTAACACTCTGTGCTTTTAATCAATATATTTAGTTGACTTATATGTACACTGAAGAATATAATACACGTATAATTACCTTTAAAGCCATGTGACATGTGTCAAATGAACTTGAAAATGTCAAAAGTGAGTCCGGAATGTGATTTTAAATAAAAATTGATTTGCAACACGGGTATTCCTCATGTGGATTGAGTAAAAATAAAAATAAAAAAATTAATAAATTACTGTTCATTTGTGGGTACTGTTCACGAAACAGTACCGTAAACAATACTCGTATGAGAAAAAAAATTAAAAGAAGGAAAGAAGTTGCAGGAGAACGAAAGAAAGAAAGAAGAGAAAGAGAAAGGAAAGAAGGAAGAAGGGGAAAGGACGGATTCGCGGCCAAATCTGACATGTCGGTAAGCTCTTATTGCTATTTTTTATCGTGACATTGATCTTTAAGTAGTGTATGACAATTCTAGCAGAGTAATTTTAGCTATGAGAGTCGTTTTACGGTGTTTTCAAAATCGGGGTTTTAACCCAACTTTAATGAAAATTTGTTCGAAAGGTTGAAAAGCACTCCCTAGACTATAGAAGCCCCGAATATGTGGTTAGATTTTATTTATGTGTTTATCTTGAATTTTTATGGTTGTTGGAAGTTAGATTTGATATTGGAGACATTTCGAATTATATTAAAACCCGATGAAACTGCAGTTTAAGGCTATAGAATGGTAGAATGAACTGTTGTGAGTCCATCGATGCTAATTTCATGATTTTTGGAGATCGTTTGACAATTTTAGTAAAAATTTACATGTTTCTAATCAACAGTGACGTGAACAATACCGTAAATAGTACTGTGATTATATCCAGTGAATAAAAGGGAATTGGAATCCAGTGAAACTCCTGTTTGAGATCATAGAATCGTAGATAACTGAATTACGGACGTTTCGATGTTAAGATCATGATTTTTGGATATGCTTTAATATTTTTAGTAGCTAAATATATGATTTTTGTGAGTAAAATTGACTTTGGATGCCTTCGTTAACATGTAAAACCTCAATAAAATACCTATTGAATGTAGTAGAAGGATAAAATGACTGGTTTTCCAAGTGTCGATGTGAACAGAATAATTTTAGGAATGTTCTATATTTTTAAAAAAATTGACATATGTTTTCATGTGCTTATGTGAGTACTTTGGTGTTGAAATCTAGCTTAAATGTTCCATTTTCATGGTGAAATAACCTCATCTTAGCTGCTGAACCAGCTGGGAAATTTGAATGTTAGTAATGGTGTTTTAGTGAGTTTTAAGTGGTGTTTAGTTGATTCTCATGATGATTTATGACTTAAATTACCTAATTGCAATGTTTGAATTTAGAGATTAAGTGTATGGATAAATGCTCTTGAGGAAGCAATTATGATGGACATTTGATGATGCAAGTAACATTGATGCTTATTGTTGCTGGATTTTAGAAACCTCGTGTAACCACTGTGAGTATAGTTTTCTTGATTTGGTTCTTGTATCACATTGTAGACATATAAAATGTTTGCTTGTATACATGTGATATTTATATGCAAATTGATTTTTAGCGTTTGGAGCTTATAATAATGTCATTTCGTTAGGAATTAGACTCGGATGAGGTTTTGCGAACCCTCATTGTCAGTAGGCTTGTCCTAACAAGAATTGCGATCCTTGAAATGACTGTAAATTAGGTAATGAGAGGCTGTGGCTACCTTGTAACGGTCATACAAGGGTTAGACCCACTCTCTTGCCTTGAAGGAGGGAGATGGTAAATTTTTGATGAAACTGTGCACTGGTTTATTGAATGAGCATAAACTCTATATTGTGTGCATGTATATTATTTTGATGAATGTTGCATATGTGCTTTTGAAATATTTTAATTTAAACGATTTGATATATCATGTTTTCCTAAATGCATGCAATCGTCATGTCAAGAGCTATACTCACTAAGTTGTTATTTGCTCACCCCATTTCCTTCACCATTTCAGGTACAGAAGCAAAAGGAAAAGGAAAAATTTGAGAGTGATCAGCACGTGACTAGGACATAGCGTTGTTGATGTACGTATGCTTTGGAGGAAGTGGTTACATGTTTCATTTATTTTGATATGTATATACTTATCACACATATTATATATGTATTACCATCTAGAGGGGTTATTTTGGAAAAATAAGATGTCAATGGTTATTTTGGATTGTTAAGATATTTGGCGCTGATATATATACTTGGACAATTGAATGTTTGATTAATGATGACAATGGTGGTATTTTGGATTATGGTATATATGGACGGAATGGTTATATATGATGACTGAATGGTTGACATTATGAATGAGATTATATATATATATACATATGATTTGATTGATTTGATTTGTGGTATATCAGGTTATGTGAAATATCAATTATATGGGGAAATGTCGACGAAATTTCTGAAAAATTTGGGAAGGATTGTGAGACTATGTGAAGGCTGACAATATATTATCTACTGTATACAGGTATGTACAATGTATAGTATATTGTGTCGGCCATGACGTCACGCTATGTCAGGGGTGTCGTGAGAATATTGGTATTAGAGCCAGGTTTAGGATTAAAAGCCTAAAAGATTAAAAGCCTTATTCTCTTATGTTTGTTTGTATGGGTATATGTACGGGTAAATAAAGTATCGTATAAAGAATTAGTAATCGGATTGTCTGACTTATATGCTCCTCTATCTCTGTGAATGGCAGATTGAAAGGGAAGTATCAGGCAATCATGGACCCACAAGAAGAAAGATTAAAGAAATTGGAAGAAATGGTTGCAGCTCAGCAGTGACAGAATGCTGAAATGATGCGTATGATGACACGTATTTAGGATAGTTTACAGGGGCCTACAACACCTGTGGTACCCGAGGTTGGTGCCAGTAGTGCGGGTGAGTCTGCAGAGCAACATGTGCCAGTGCAGGAGACAGTAGAGACTCATGATGATGTAGATGAGACCCGCAGATACGAAGATGTGATGAAAGCATTGAAGAGAAGTGAACCGCCTATATTTGATGACAGTCTAGAGTTAGAGGTTGTTGAGGACTGGCTTCTGCGGATAGAGACTATATTTGAGGACATGCATGCACTGGATAGGGACAAGATTAGACTTTCTCGATTTAAATTTTCGAGTAAGGTTGAGAGATGGTGGCAGACAATAAGCCGAGCTCAGGGACCCATAGATACCTGGGATAAGTTTAAAGAAGTATTTTACAAGACATACTATCCCCCGTCTGAGGTTGATAAGAGGCATCAGCAATTTATAGAATTGAAGCAAGGGAACATGTCTGTGAGAGAATATGAACATGAGTTCAATAGGCTAGCCTTGTTTGCCCCTGAGATGGTTCAGACAGATCTGATGTGAATGAAGAGGCCCAGGGATGGATTTAATGACCCGATCAAGAAGGGTTTGGCTCTTGCTGGTGTTCAGACCTATGATCAGGCAGTGCGACAGGCACTGGATTATGAGGTAGTTAAGATGACAGATAGGCCAGCAAGGGCAACGCCCCCAGCACAGGCAGTTATAGAACAGCAGGTACCCTATCAGGGTAAGAGAAAGCATATATGGGGCAGAAAATGGTGGGGTGAACAGAAAAAAGGCAAAGATAGCTGAGATGCCTACTACTATGGAGATTCCAGTTACTCCTCCAGTTCATATACAATCTATGTATTATATATATATATATATATATATATATATATATATACTGTGATAGTTATATACAAGTTCCAAAAGAACAAAATAATCAAATAACCCAAAATAGTACCGAAGTCCCCAAAATTCAAACCTACATCCAAAAAGAAGGAGAAGAAGGCCTCGCAGACGATCAAACCTTGCCCTTCCCTTTCGGATAAGAACCTAAGAAAATAGGAAAATGGGGTGAGCTATGTTAACCTAAGCGGTTCATCACTTAGCACGTCCCTACGTATACTTGATGAAGTATATTTTGATGATCAAACTAAATCTCTTTCAGTGCTAACAAGCTTTAATCAAAAACCTATCTTAGCACCTCACGAAAGCAAAAAGTCAAAGAATGATTCGATCAAGGAACTCAAGATCATATCAGGCGTTCAAGATCGTTTCAATCAAAAGGACCTCAATGATCATATCACAATTTCAAGATCACAACACTCGAACGATTCGATCAAGCTTCAAGATTACATCTTTCGATCAACGTTCAAGACATTCAACTCTAACGTGAAGTCCATCGAAGATCTCATAATGAAGAGTTGAATTTAAAGATTATGAGAAAATGAGAAATACACAGTATTTAAGGTATATCTTTCTCTAATCAATATTGCTCAAACATTTACCAAAATCATGCACGAATCACTTGCATATTTACATGTTTTGATCTTACGGTTTACGGTATTTCAAATTATTTAATTTTCTATGTTTAATTTGAAAGTTACCAAGTTTTTATTTGCAAAGTATTTTTAATCGCGAGTCAAAATTGTTTTTCAAAAGTCTTTCAGGATGTTCATGACTCAGCAACGCTCTCTTGAACTTGTTAAGTCAGGACGCTGATGACTCATTAGGACGCTGATAACTCATTAGGACGCTGATAACATTCAAGGTTGAATTGAACAGATTCATCAGGACGCTTACTTATTAGTAGATGTCTCCCTTTAGTCAACCTCTAAAGTTGTTAGGGCGCTAACCCAACATCAACTTACTGAAATATTTCTAAGTTCTTCAAAAAATTTATCTTTGAGGACGCCGATAGTTATAAGTTGGATAAACTATCAGGACGCTACCTAGAAACTTTGGGAATCAATTTAATAACTTTCAGGACGTTGATTGTCCTTCAATGCACTTAGTTTTGTTTTTCAAATGTTTCGAAATGTTAGGACGCTTACATAATTGTAGCGCCCTTGTGTTTCATGTTTAAAAAGGCAGGACGCTTACTCGGAATAGTAGTGCCCTCATGCACTTAATTGTTTTAAGACAAAGTAGGACGCTAACTGTGCATTAGTGCCTTCAAGTTTAAGTCACTAATGTCGCAAAGTAAGTCATGACGCTTACAAGTTAGTAGCGTCCTCATTTCATTGTTCAGTAGGACGCTTGTACATAATAAGCGTTCTCAAGGAACAAAACGACAAAGTTGATATTATGTGTCAAGACGCTGATTACGGAATCAGGACGCTAATTCAACAACCATCACTATTCCAACAAGTACACTATATCAGTCTACTTTTCCAGAACAGATCTTTGCACAGAATCCTTTTCAGATTTATCAGAGATCTTCTCTGATACATGAATCAAGTTTTTCTAAAACTTTCCTTATTCATGTAATCTAAAAAGAATCAGATAGCTAGTGAAAATTGCAATTGTCATTTTCATATAACATTCTAGCCGTTGTAAGTAAACGTTAACATTGTATTTGAATTTCAAATGTCTAACGACTATTATCTACTAGGTCTATAAATACCAACACTTTGAATCAAACAACTTGCTGATAATTTTTATTGTGCCAATTTTTTTTTGAATGTTAGTCGATGTTTAATCTTTCAAAATGTTTTTCAAATGTACTAAATTTTCAAAGTATTCTTCATTGATACTTTACTTAGTCAATAGATTTTCATATTGAGCTTCAATTATATTCTATCTTTGAAAATCTATTTTGAACTGATTTCTACTCAAATTCTCAATCTGGATTTATACTTAACTTCAATTATGCTAATGAAGGAATTTGAGAAATAGTTCATGAGAGATACAGTTGTACTTGATTTCATATCTCAAGTACTGTATTGAACTATATCAGTAGTTGTGTTAACTATTGAATACTAAACCAGAAGTTTTCATCCTTATATACTATATTTATTTTGAAAACTGTCTGTGTCTATGATTTACATTGGTCCTGCATTTTCAATTTCAATGTTTCAATGATATCATAATGTTTTCGAAGAAGCATTTAATTGATTTGCATATTATTCATGCTTTTCAAAACTGCACTTGAGGAATACCGAACATTGAAAGGTAAAAGACTGTAAGTGTATGTCTCTTAGCATTACGTATTCAAATTTATACATCTTTGTAATGTTATGCACATGAGCTTAATTGTAGAGTGTTATGCTCAGTTAGAACCAACATTATTAGTGTTGTAATGCTGGTGTGTTTCTAGATTGAAACAATCAGGTCAAGTGAATGTAATTCACTTAATAATTTCATGAACGAAATCATGTTAAGGTTCATCCTCACCTGTAAGTAGGAAACCGGTTCATCCTAATCCCGTAAAAGGATAGGTTTGTCCTTAACCTATAAAAGGATAGGTTATCTCTTAACCTGTAAAAGAGAAACGATAACGGTTCTTCCTTATCCCGCAAAAGGAAAATGGTTCTTCCTTATCCCATAAGAGGAACATGGGTTTTTTCACATCCCAGAAAAAGGAAATTAGTTCATCCTTAACCCGCAAAAGGATAGGTTTGCCTTGAACCTGTAAAATGACATGTATAACAGTTTGGTTCTCACCCGTAAGAGAATAAGTTAGTGGATTGAGAAAATCCTAATCGGGATATTAGGTAGTGGACGTAGGCTTGGCCGAACCACTATAAATCCTAGTGTGTTTTACGTTATGTCACACCTCGCCTAAACCTACGGGACACTCACTGGCCGGGCCCGAATGTATTATAACAGTTACCGAGTGCACAGGTACACAATTGAGTACAAATCCGATTTCATTAATTTCAGAATGTATTTTGTAAGAAAATGTAATTGAGGGGACACCTCCCAAAATCTCCCTAATAAATAAGCAAGGGGTACAAAATGCGAGGCCAAACACCTCCACCCAATCCACCCTAGACTCCTGTAAAAATGGTTAACAACGGGGTGAGCCATTGCCCAGTGGGTAAAATAGTTTGTGAATATGACAATTAATAAAGAAGACTTCATAATCAAACATCACATATACACAACATAGCATCATAAACAGTACAACATGGCTTAACAAAAATGTATGCATGACACTATCTCGTAATGGTTCTGTGATCGTTCATCGCCCTAGGTTCATGTACATATGTTCATCCCCACGTAATCCTGGGTTCACATTGTACATCCCTCCCTAGGGGAAATATCAATAATAGTGAGCATTGCTCCAATAACTATTCCATAGCTCACAAACCACTTATGTTCCTAGGTGGTTCTTATTTCATGTATGATGACTATGCATGTGTGGGTCTGGTCTTTCTTAATATTAGATCGGATTTGACAACGTCTGGTGATACTTATCAGGGTCAGCATCACCGCGTGTGCCGTTAGGATGTCCAATACTACTTATACAAGCAGATAGCTTTTAATGGGACCAACCAGAACAGTCCCCAAGTTGAGAGTGGGACACAAGGTCCGCTTAAATACCACATCTTCTAGAGTAGCAAGTTGCCTCCCGTTCACTATTCAAAGTTACTGAGGGCAAGACTAAGTCTAGTTGAGTCAAATTGACCACTAATCCGGTGTAGAAATAGTATAATACATGGACTCCAAATTTAAGTATGACATGTATAAACATTATATATAATAATGTAGTGTAAGTAAATAATAGACATAATGATAAATGAATGAAAACTTTATAAAAAGTCATAAGACACGCAAACCTATGTTTCGTTCCCCACCTTCCAATAAAACTTCTTTCCAAAACTAGCACCTCTTCTAGAGCAAAACCGCTTCGCACTGCAAAGAAAGTCTCTAAGAGAGAGTCTCAAAAAAAGAAGGAAAGAGTCTCAAAAGAGAGAGAGAGAGAGAGAAAGTTTCTAGAAAAGGGAGAGAGAGTGAGGAGTGGTATGAGAAATGAGAGGGGAAGGGGGGTCTTTTTATAGAAAAAGACATGCCCAAACGTTTTGAATTTTTTTTTTCGTGTAAACCAGGGGTATTACACTCCACCTCCCTTAAAAGAATTTCGCCCTAAAAATTTTAGTCCATAGAGTGTTGATTGCTGTCTTCGTGAGATTCACCGCCTTTGTCATCATTCACAAGATCAGGGTAATGGTGGTAATGTCCCTGAATTATACTGTGGCCGGTGGAATCCTCGACATCATTAAACAATAGAGGAAAAATGGAATCGGATTCGTCCTCATAAGGTTCCGACATTGCATTGCAAGTTGCAGTGTTTCAGGGGAGGTAGGTTAAGTGGCGGAATGCTTTTTATTACAGTTGCCTGAATTCGGCCTCCTGACAATTTTGGTAGGAGATCCTGCCAGGATGAGGGCATTAGATTGTTTGGGTAATCTCGTTATGATATAGCCATACACGCTTTGGCGATAGGGATCGTTGACGCTGAGGCGAGAGAGTTGTTGATGCAAAGAAGTTGTGGTTTGTATCAGAACTTGAAAGAGTCTCCACTGGTTGCCAAGAAGGCCATGACGTGTATGGTTCATTACTCATGTCAGTGTTTTTTTAGACATCTGCATGGTTATTCAAATGAAACGATATCTTAAGATATTGTAAAGGAAGTTTCATAATTTCATTGATTAGTGAAATAGTACAATGTATCACATCATCAATAATTACTAGAAAACAGTTCGGGGTATTTCAGTTTAATTGTTTTTTCTAGTTCCCAAGTTGCTTCATCTACTCTGTGGTGATCCCAAAGTACTTTTACAAGTGGAATGCTACGCCGCCTCAATTCTTGAGTTTTCCTATCCAGAATCTATATCGCTCTTTCCTGATATTTGTTTCCTTCTTCAACCTGAACTTCGACCAGGGGGATGATATGTGAAGGATCAGGACGATACTTTCGAAACATAGATACATGGAAAACATCATGAACTTTAGACATGAATGAGGGAAGGGATAGTCGATAGGCTAGTTTGCCAATACGTTCGACGATTTGAAATGGGCCGGTATATTGTGGAGAGAGCTTTCGTTTGATCCCGAAGCGTTTGACATTTCTTGTAGACTGGACTTTTAGAAAAACAAAGTCCCCTTTGTCAAATTCTAAATGTTGTCTCTGCTTGTTAGCATAGCTCTTTTGTCGATTTTGTGCTACACGAAGTCGCTCATTTACTAGTCTGATTTTCTCAGAAGTCTCTTGAACTAGTTCTGACCCCAATTACGATTGATTTGCCATGTTTAAGCAGCATACCGAAGATTTGCAAGGGCGACCATAGAGAGCCTCGTATGGTGCCATGTCGATACTCGATTGGTAGTTGTTGTTGTATGCAAACTCAGCCAAATGTAAGTGTTTTGCCCATCCGTCATGAAAATTCAATATGCAACATCGTAACATGTCCTCCAAGATTTGGATTAAACGCTCCGACTGCCCGTCAGTCTATGGGTGAAAAATTGTGCTCATGGTAATCTTGGAGCCCATTCTACCCTGAAAGCTTTACCAAAATTTTGATGTGAATCAAGGGTCTCGATCAGATATGATCGCGAGAGGTATGCCATAGAGGCACACGATCTCTTTTTCATACAATTCAGCTAGCTTGGCGGGGTTATCCGTGAATTTTATTGGTAAAAAGTGTGCAGACTTTGTAAGTCTGTCAATGATAACCCAAATTGCGTCTTGCTCTTTATTATTTCGAGGTAAGGTCGTAACAAAATCCATTGCTATGTTCTCCTACTTCCATTCTCCAATGGGTAAAGGCTGAAGAAGTCCAGAAGTAAGTTTGCATTCTGCCTTTACTTGTTGGCAAACGAGACATCGAGCAACAAAGTTTGCAATAACCTTCTTCATCTCAGAGAACTAGGATGTATAGCAAACCTCGAGCAATGCATTTCAGTGAGCGCACTTTTTTTTGAACTTCAGGATCTTTCGGTAGGCAGAGAAGCTTTTTGTAGAAAACTGCCTCGTCGTCGGAGACCGATCAGTGGGGAAGGTCCTATCCGCTGAGGAGAAGTTCTCTTTTCTCCATTAACATGGGGGGTAGTTGGCTTGAGCAGCTGAAATTTTTCGAATAAGCTCAGAGTTGGCTGATAATTGGGAGAGGCGCGATCTTCCTTCCTCGGACTGTCATGCTGCCCTCGTAGAGCCTGGCAAACTCCTGGTGTCTTTGCCTCTTCACTACGCCAACTACTCATCAATGAACAGTGACTCAAACTCCAGCCAAGTCATGTCTATACATTGACCCTTGGGTCTTCCTTCACTGTTATCCACCAAGTGTTAGCTCCACCAACAAGTTGGTAGGAAGCTAGTGGAATTTTTCGACCCTCGTCGACTCCCATAGCCTCAATGGTGCCAGCAAAGGTAAGGGGCTAGAGGCTTTTATACTTCGTGATTTGGTCGGTTTGGCTCTCCAACCCAGATCGTGCAGGTGCCTGTACGGTGATCACCTGGTTGGCCGCAGTCTCAAGGACAATCGATTGTATTGCCACTTTCATTGCCTTAATGAATTCAACGTAAAAGTGTTTCATGCCCGAAGACATGACAAAGGGTGCGGGTTGAGGTGACACTGGTTGTCCAGAAGTAGTGGCAGTGTCGTGTATGGCCTACTCTGTCCTCAGAAGCGGTGGTTCCTGATTTTGTGTCTCGGGAGGTGCCTCCTCTGCTGGACGGACTGTGCGTGACCTTCCTCTTTTTCTGGTTTGCATTTTTTTCTCACTGGCAAAGACAAAAAAAAATAGAACTCTGCTATAGGGCACGTAGCCAAGCATAGTGATATAATATTCTCAGCAATAACTTTGAGAGTTCTACAATTATAAAACTACCTATTTTTTTAGGTATGGTGTAAGGTTTTGGTGAGGAATCAAAGAATCTTATGTGCCTCGTATGTTTGGCCATGGTATAAAACAAGGTTAAAGTGTTTATATAATAAGTATAAAATTTTGAAAGTATTTAAAATGTTTTGGTTTTGGTTTTTGTGAACATACATACCTTTTTGAAATTTATATGAGTCATAGAGATTCTAAGATTAGTCTCGGTAAATATCCTGGTCTAACGTTCTATCACATTCTTATGTGTTCAAACTCTTTTCCTTAGTCTTTTCGACTATTATCTAAATTTGTGTGTCCCATACCACATGAATTTGGTAATAAGGGTTTCAACCAAGTTAAGTTGTATGAACATGGTTTCTACAAAACATCGGCTGGAGAGTAGTTCACTAATAGTATCGTCTAAGTTTACTCGTCTCATACCTTGTAAACTTTAGTGATAATGTTAGTAATTCAACTTTTCCCAGGTGTTTTTTCGCACAAGCTCGTGAGTTTTCTTACTTCCACGTTTTATTTTGTATCTTCTAATTTTGTTGTGTCACATACCACTCCAAAGTTAGTGATACAAAAAAAAAATGGTTTTAAGTCGGCCAACCAAACATAGTCTCAAACAAAACATTTCATTCATAAAAGAAAAATCTTACAATGCCAGTAATTTTCCTAGTTTCCCCGCCTACTATTCCGCCTAGTCCTCCTACTAGTTGCTGTCATGACGCCCTTGACGTAGACTGACATCATGACCGGCATAGCGTACTATACACTGTACATACCCTGTATACAATATACAATACACTGTCAGCCTCAACAGAATTTCACAAAATTTTCACAAATTTTTGACAGCATGTCCCCATAAATTTGGACATCTCACATTTTTCCTGATATACCACAAATCAAATCCAATACACACACACACACACACACATATATAGTCATCCACAATATTCATCTCATTCATTCATTTATCTCATGTACGCATTTAACCATTCCGACCATTCTATCCACCATTTAATCACACAATTATATACATCATCACCAAGTATTTCACAAACGAACATATTCAACTATAATCCATTACCATACAACCCATCCAATCTATGTGATATTAGATACATAGTCAAGTGATAATTATATATAGCAAAATAAAATGTGTATAAACCATTCCTCCGAGCATATATACATAAACAAGATAATGATCTGGATCAAGTGTCAATCACTCTCTAGCTTTTCCTTTTCCTTTCGATTCTGTACCTGAAAATATTAGAGCGAATGGAGTAAGCACACAACAAGCTCAGTGAATATATATCTTGATATGACAATCATATGCATTTAGGAAAACATGACATTTAAAGTAATTCAAAACATTTATGAAACGCACATGCATTATTCAACAAAGATAACATACATGCCAACAATATAAAGTTTATGCTTGTGCAATAAAACAATACAAAGTTTTCATCGAAATCCACAATCTCCCTCCTTCAAGGTAATAGAGAAGGTCTAACCCTTGTATGGCTGTTACAAGGTAGCCACAACCTCCCATTACCCAATTCACAATCATTTCAAGGACCTAAAATCCTTGTTAGGATAGTCCTATTGACAATAAGGTTACGCATAACACTCATTCGGGACTAATTCCTAACGAAATGATATCATATGTGATCTGCCTTCGCACGTCTCTCATACTCCAATGCCAAAATCTTTTATGAATGATCAATAAAACACAATGCATTTAAATACATAACATGCCTAGAGTTAAACATTTCATATCAATACAATGTCATACAAGAACCAAAATCAAGAAATATACTCACAGGACAAGCCTTTCCAACTTAAATACAATCACTGCCGCTTTCGAGTCCAGTTCTAATTGAAATCCAATTAACTCAACCTGTCATATAATTCAATTTTATTTATTCATATCTATTTTCCGTGTAAATACAGAGTTTTCTTTACATATTTAATTTTCTAACTCACTTTAAATTACCAATAAACATTTGCAATGCATGTATAATTCGAATCTATTTCACTTAACTCTACCTACTTGTATTATCCATTCAAATACATTTCATTTGATCCAAGTCTTGCTCATTCATCACTAATTCTTACTTTAGCAACCTGAAAAATATCATACACATTCTATGAATTTAAATTCCAACTGAATTTAGAACCAATAAGCAATTGAAAACGCTATTACACTGTTTCTACGGTCAATCTAGCTATTTCCACAAGAAGAAACAGTGAAAATAGATATCAAATTCATATTTTCACTAATTCTCAATTTTATTTTTTTACTGAAAAAATATATCAATTTTATTAAAAATGTAAGACATTCCTAAGATTATTCTATCCACATCGACACGTATAAAATCAGTCATACTACCATTCTACTACCTTCAACAGATATTTTACTGAGGTTTTACATGTTTGCGGGGGTCACCAAAGTCAATTTTGCTCACCAAAACTATATATTTAGTTACTAAAAATATCAAATCATATCCAAAAATCATAATCTTAACATCGAAATGTCTGAAATTAGTAGATCTATCTTTGTACAGTCTCAAATTAGAGTTTTGTCGGGTTTTACTAGGGTTTCAAAGGTCTTCAATATCAAATCTAAGGGTTCCAAAGAAATCCAGTATCAAATCCAACTTCTAACAACTATAAAACTTACAAACTAACAAATAAATTCAATCTAACCATATATTTAAGATTCCTACAACCTAGGAAGTGTTTTTCAACCTTCATAGCTGATTTTCATTCAAGTTGGGTCGAAACCTCAATTTTCAGGAACACCGTAAAACAACTCCCATAGCAAAAATTACTCCGAGAGAAACGTTACGTCTAGCTTAAATATTAGTTTCATGAAGAAATTGAGTGAAAATCAGTTACCGTGTGTCCCAATTTGGCGTTCACCCCGTTTTCTCCTCTTTTCTTCTTCGTTTCTTCTTTTCTCTTTCTCTTCTTATTTTTTATTTTTTGTTTTTGTTTTTGTTTTTGTTTCACTTTGGAGAGAGTTGGAAAGAGAGAGAGAGAAATTAAAAATAAGAGATAAGTGTTAAAAATGATCTCATGCTCCCCATGTAATCTAGCAAACCAACTTCTCCATCTTAATTTAATTCATTCAACTATTCATTCAACTATTCATTCAACTATTCATTCATATTCAACTAAACTATTCAACTATTCAATTACTCCAACAACTCCTCCTTCATTAAATTACTTCATTATCAAGTTCATTTATATAATATTTTATAATCTAGTGATATTATTGCATTTAATAATACAATCTATTTAATTCATGTATGTTTATACACACATACATTTAACTCCTACGTACGTATATGCGTACGTATACACGTTGATATATGTATCAGTCAACGTAGGTGTATAATTAAAACTACGGGCTATTACAATTGCAGAGTGACTACCAAAAGAAGGTTGAGGGGCGTTCTGCTATTTTTCTAAGGTCTGAAAACAATTCACCATATATCTATACCCGTCACGTATTTCAACCATACAAGACATCATAAACTGCATCTGGTCGTGTGGGTTAGCTGGTTGTCCCCTTGGGGGAGAGTAGGCAGGTTGTCCCATCGACGGATTGTAGGCTAGTTGTCCCGTAGGTGGATGGTAAGTTGTAGGCATTGTTGGAAAATGTTGACCCATTGGTGGAGGGTAGTTACCAAGACGACATTTAGAACTCGGTACGGTCACTACGAGTTCTTGGTCATGTCGTTTGGTCTAACAAATGCACCTGCTGCATTCATGGATTTGATGAACAACATCTTCAGGTGATACTTAGACCAATTTGTGGTAGTTTTTGTGGACATATCTTGATATATTCCTCCACCGAAGAAGACCATAAGATACATCTGAAGATAGTCCTCCAGACTTGAAAAGCCACCAGTTGTATGCAAAGTTGAGTAAGTGCGAATTTTGGGCGAAGCGAGTTCAATTCCTAGGCCATGTGGTTTCAGGCAATGGCATTGAGGTCGATCTTTCTAAGGTTGAAGCGGTTTTAAACTGGAAGCAGCCTACCACTATTCCTCAGATTAGGAGTTTTCTTGGTATGGCTGGCTATTACAGACGCTTCATCAAGGACTTCTCAAAGATTGCTGAACCTATGACAAAGCTCACTCGGAAAAACGTGCGATTCATCTGGAATCTCGCCTGTGAAACATCATTTTAGGAATCGAAGAAGCGCCTCACGACGGCACCAGTACTCATCACTCCAAGAAATGCACTTGGATTTTCACTATACACCGACGCCTCTCTGCAAGGCTTAGAGGTCTTCTCGGATCACAAGAGTCTTAAGTACATCTACACCCAGAGAGACCTAAACCTCCGCCAAAGACGATGGTTGGAATTCTTGAAAGATTATGACTTTCAACACCAGTACCATCCCGATAAGGCCAATGTTGTAGCTGATACCCTGAGTAGAAAATCTTATGTTGCTTGCACTCTTAACTTCGAAATAGGGAAGTTGGCTACAGAGATGAAAAATTTTAACCTACAACTAATTAAAGAGGGAGCAAGATCACGACTTTCTCAATTGTCAGCCAGCTTTGAGCTGGTTCAAAAGATTTCAGCAGCTCAAGCCAACGACCCTATGTTAATGGAGAAACGCGAACTTCTACTCAGCGGACAGGACCTTCCTCAATGGTCGGTCTTTGAAGATTGGACTGTTTTCTATAAAAAACGTCTCTGTCTACCGAACGATCCTGAGGTTCTGAAAGAAGTGCTCACTGAGATGCATTGTTTGAGGTTCGCTATGCATCCTGGGGGTGAAAAGATGTACAAGGATGTCAAGCGACAATTCTGGTTTTCTGGAATGAAGAAGGTGATCGCACACTTCGTTGCACGATGTCTCGTTTGCCAGCAAGTTAAGGCAGAACGAAGACTTTCCTCTGGACTTCTCCAGTCGTTACCTATTGGAGAATGGAAGTGGGAGAATATCGCAATGGATTTTGTTACAGCCTTGCCTCGAAATAATAAAGGGCAAGATGTTATCTGGGTTATTATTGACAGACTTACAAAGTCTGCACACTTCTTGCCAATAAAGTTCACGGATAACGCCGCCAAGCTTGCCGAACTATATGAAAGAGAGATCGTACGCCTCCATGACATACCACTCACGATCGTCTTTGATCGAGACCCTCGATTCACATCAAAGTTTTGGCAAAGCTTCCAGAATAGAATGGGCTCTAAGATCACCATGAGCACAACCTTTCACCCTCAGGCTGATGGGCAGTCAGAGCGTCTTATCCAAATCTTGGAAGACATGTTACGGTGTTGCATTTTGGACTTTAATGACGGATGGGCAAAGTACTTACATTTAGTTGAGTTTGCATACAACAACAGCTACCAAACTAGTATCGGCATCGCACCATACGAGGTTCTCTATGGTCGCCCTTGCAGATCTCTGGTATGCTGGTTAGATATGGCAGATGGACCGCAGTTGGGCCCTAAACTAGTTCAAGAGACTTCTGAGAAGATCACACTAGTAAAGGAGAGACTTTGTGTTGCACAAAGTCGACAGAAGAGCTATGCTAACAAGCAGAGGCAGCCTCTAGAATTTGATAAGGGGGACTTGGTTTTTCTAAAAGTTCAGCCCACAAGAGGTGTCAAACGCTTTGGGATCAAAGGAAAGCTCTTCCCACGGTATATCGATCCATTTCAGATCTGTGAACGTATTGGCAAACTTGCTTATCGTCCGTCCCTTCTATTGTCCATGTCTAAGGTTCATGACGTTTTTCACATATCCATGCTTTGAAAGTATCGCCCTGATCCTTCGCATATCATCCCTCTAGTTGAGGTTCAGGTTGAGGAAGGAAATAGGTATCAGGAGAGAGCGATACAAATTTTAGATAGAAAAACTCAAGAACTAAGGCGACGTAGCATACCACTTGTGAAGGTGCTCTGGGATCACCACGGAGTAGAGGAAGCAACATGGGAACTAGAAGCAACAATTAAACAGAAATACCCTGAATTGTTTTCTAGTAATAACTGATGATGCGATACATTGTATTATTTCACTTATCAATAAAATGATGAAACTTTGGTTACAAATATCTTAATACATCGTCTCACTTGAATAACTATGTAGATGTCTGAAAATAATATCGATGGATATAGTGACGCACACACGCAATGGCCTCCTTGGCCACCTGTGGCGACTCCTCCAGGATCTGAGTCTAGTCACAACTACTTTGCATCACCAACTCCATCACCACACAGACAACGATCCTTATCGCCAGAGCGCGCATGGATTTTTTGTAATAATTTTACCAAAAACAATCTCGTGCCCTCATCTTGGTAGGATCTCCTACCAAAATTGCCAGGTGGCCGGATTCGAGCAATAGTAAGAAAAAGCATCGCACCGCTCAACCTACATCCCCTTAAACGATTTGACCAGCGCACTACACCACCATCTATTAAGCAAAGGTTGGAATCTTCTGAGGACGATTTCGACTCCATTTGCTCTCCATGGTTTCATGATGTTGAGGATTCCGTCGGCCACAGTTCCATTCAGGGACCATACAGGCATTACCCTGAATTAGCAAAGGATGACAACGACCGTGAATCTCACGCAGATAACTATCATGACTACTTGAACTGATTTCGAGGGCGAAATCCTTTTAAGGGGGGTAGAGTGTAATACCCTACGTTTGCACAAAAAAAAATGGTTCAGGTACCTGCCCGCACTAGGCGCCCGAACGTTCAAACACATTTTTCCTATTTAAAGACCCCTCCCCCCTCCTCATTTCTCACACCAAAATAACTCCTCCTTGTGATTTTCCTTTTCTCTATCACTCATTTTGAGTTTTTGTCTTCTCTTTTGAGACTCTCTTTCCGAGACTCTCTGTGCGGTGCAACCAGATTCTGCCCGGGTGACGGCGCCAGTTTTCAAAGGAGTTTTTAATCTGAAGGTGGGGAACGAAACATAGGTTTGCGTGTCTTATAACTTTTATTAAAGTTTACATTCATTTATCATTATGTCTACTATTCATTTACACTACATTATTGCATATAATGTTCATACTGTCATACTTATGCCTGTATATTTTGAGTTCATGTATTACACTGTTGTTATGCCGGATTAGTGGTCAATCTGGCTCAACCAGACTCAGTCTTGTCCTCAATAACTTTAAATAGTGAATGGGAGGCAACATGCTGCTCTAGACGATTGATATTTAAGTAGACCTCGTGTCTTATTTGAAAGCTATTAGCTTATACAAGTAATATTGAATGTCCTAACCTTGCACGTAGTGATACCGACCCTGATAAAGATCACCAGACGTTGCCAAATCCTGTTTAAATATTAAGTAAAGACCGGACTAGTTCATGCATTAGCATCATACATAGCACCACCTAGGGACGTATGTGGTTTATGATTCATAGAATAGTTAGAAGCGATGCTCGCTATTCATTATATTTCTCTGGAGATGGATGTACAATGAGAACCTGACTACTCCTGGGGAGGGACATCTGTACGTGAATCCAGAGCGTCATTCCTGAGGAGGGACATACAATGAGAATTCGACTACTCCTGGGGAGGGACATCTGTATGTGAACTCAGGCGATGTACAGTCATCAAACCAATACGAGACGGTGTCATGCATACATTCATATTGGATTGATTATGATGCTCTGATGTGCATTTAAGATATTTGATTAAGAAATTTGCTTTATTAATTGTTATATTCACGAACTATTTTACCCACTGAGCGTGTAGCTCACCCCGTTGTTATCCAATTTTTCACAGGAGATTAGGGTGGACTGGGTGCAGGTTTTTGGGCCCATATTTTGTACCATTTCTATTATTCATTGGGGATTTTTGGGAGAATGTTCCCTTAACTATTTCATGTACAAATATATTCTGAAATTAATGAAATCAGACTTGTACTTAATCGTGTTTTCACGCACTCAGTTATTGTTAAAATGCATTCACGCCCCGTCCGTGAGTGTCCCGCCGGTTTAGGCGCCTCCGGGCGGGGTGTGACACACAAACTTGGATAATAGTCGAAAAGACTAAGCGAAAGGGTTTGAACACATAAGAATGCGATAAAGCGTTAGATTATGGTATTTATCGAGGCAAATCTTAGAACCTTTATGACTCGTATGGATTTTCAAAGAAATATATATGTATGTTCACAAAAACCAGAACCAAAACATTTGAATTACTTGCAGAGTTTTATACTTATTATATGAACACTCTAACCTTGTTTTACACCATGGCCAAACATACGAGGCACATAAGATTCTTTGATTTCTCAACAAAAACCATACACCATACTTAAAAAAATAGGTGGTTTTATATTGCAATGCTCTTGAACTTATTACTGAGAATATCATAACATTATACTTGGCTACAGCTCCTAAATCATGATTTTATTTTCTCATTGCCAGTGAGAAAATGCAAACCAGGAAGAGAGGAAGGCCACGCACAACCCGTCCAGTAGAGGAGGCACCTCCTGTAGTTCAAAATCAGGAATCGCTGCCTCCGAGGACAGAGCAGGCCACATGACACTGCCATTACTTTTGCCACCTCTGGCCACATCCTTTGTCACGCCTTTGAGCATGAAAGTCTTTTTCGCCAGATTTATCAAGGTGATGAAGGTAACTGTTCAGACGACCGTTTGTGAGATTGCAGCCAACCAAGTAGTTACTGTACAAGCACCTGTACGATTTGGGTCGGAGAGCCAAACCGACTAGATCACGAAGTACAAGAGGCTACAACCCCTTACTTTTGCTGGCACCATTGATGCGGAGGAGGCGCAAAAATGGCTTGATGAGTTAAAGAAGGCTCTCGAGGCAATGAGAGTCGATGGGGGTCAAAATATTCCACTTGTGTCCTACTAACTTGTTGGTGGAGCAAATACATGATGGATAACGGTGAAGGAAAATCCAAGGGTCAATACCGCAGACATGATTTGGTAGCAATTCGAGTCATTGTTCATCGATGAGTACTTCCCTGGCACTATAAAGAAGCAGAAGCTCCAGGAGTTCGCCAGACTATACCAGGGCAGCATGACAGTCAGAGAATATGCTGTCGGGTTCAAAGAATGATTGCTCCAGCATGGTCGGTCTCTGAAGACGGGGTCGTTTTCTACAAAAAATGCCTCTGTCTGCCGAACGATCCCGAGGTTCGGAAAGAAGTGCTAACTGAAATGCACTGTTTGACGTTTGCTATGCATCCTGGGGGAGACAAGATGTACAAGGATGTCAAGCGACAATTCTAGTTTTCTAGAATGAAGAAGGCGATTGCAGACTTCGTTGCTCGATGTCTCATTTGCCGGCAAGTAAAGGCAGAACGCAGACTTCCCTCTGGACTTCTCCAGCCTTTACCTATTGGAGACTGAAAGTGGGAGAATATTGCAATAGATTTTGCTACGACCTTGCCTCGAAATAATAAAGGGCAAGATGCTATCTGGGTTATCATTGACAGACTTACAAAGTCTGCACACTTTTTGCCAATAAAGTTCACAGATAACCCTGCCAAGCTTGCCGAATTGTATGAAAGAGAGATCCTACGCCTCCATGGCATACCACTCACGACCGTATCTGATCGAGACCTTCGATTCACATCAAAATTTTGGCAGAGCTTCCAGAGTATAATGGGTTCCAGGATCACCATGAGCACAACCTTTCATCCTTAGACTGACGGGCAGTCAGAGCATCTTATCCAGATCTTGGAAGACATGCTACGTTTTTGCATTTTGGATTTTTATGACGGATGGGCAAAACACTTACATTTGGCTGAGTTTGCAAACAACAACAACTACCAAACCAGTATCGGCATGGCACCATATGAGGTTATTTATGGTCGCCCTTGCAGATCTCCGGTATGCTGGTTAGATATGGCAAATCGATCGTAGTTGGGGCCTGAACTAATTTTAGAAACTTCTGAGAAGATCACACTAGTAAAGGAACGACTTCTTGTAGCACAAAGTTGCCAGAAGAGCTATGCTGACAAGCGCAGACAACTCATAGAATTTGACAAGGGGGACTTGGTTTTTCTAAAGTTCAGCCTACAAGAGGTGTCAAACGCTTTGGGATCAAAGGAAAGCTCTCCCCACGGTATATCGGTCCATTTCATATCATTGAACGTATTGGAAAACTAGCCTATCGTCCATCCCTTCCATCGTTCATGTCTAAAGTTCATGACGTTTTTCACGTATCCATGGTTCGAAAGTATCGTCCTAATCCTTCGCATATCATCCATCTGATCGAGGTTTGGATTGATGAAGGAAATAGGTATCAAGATAGAGCGATACAGATTCTGGATAGAAAAATTCAAGAACTAAGGCGACGTAGCATACCACTTGTGAAAGTGCTCTGGGATCACCACAGAGTAGAGGAAGCAACATGGGAACTAGAGGCAACAATTAAAAAGAAATACCCTGAATTGTTTTCTAGTAATAATTGATAATGTGATACATTGTATTTTTCACTTATCAATAAAATGATGGAACTTTGTTTACAATATCGTAATATATTCTTTCATTTAAATAACTATGCAGATGTTTGAAAATAAGGCCAATGGAGGTAATGATGCACACACGCAATGGCCTCTTTGGCAACTTGTGGCGACTCCTTCAAGATCTGAGTCAAGCCACAACTACTTTACATCACCAACTCTATCGCCCCACAGAAAGCGATCCTTATCGCCAGAGCGTGCATGGCTTTTTCCTAACAATTTTTTCTGAAACAATCCTGTACTCTCATCCTGGCAAGATCTCCTACCAAAATTGCCAAGGGGCCGGATTCAGGCAACAACACGAAAAAGCATTCCGCCGCTCAACCTACCTCCCCTGAAACGCTGCAACATGCAGAGCCCTACGCCACCATCTGTGAGGCAAATGTCAGAACCTTCTGAGAATGAATCTGACTCATTTTGCTCTCCAGTGTTTGATGATATAGAGGATTTCACCGGCCACAGTGCTATTCAAGGGCCTTATAGGCACTACCCTGATCTTTCAAGTAATGACGACGGCGGTGAATCCCACTCAAACAACAATCATCACTACACGAACTGAATTTCGAGGGCGAAATCCTTTTAAGGAGGGTAGAGTGTAATACCCAAGGATTGCACAAAAAAAAATATTGAACTTCGGGCAACCAGCCCGAAGGTTTGGGCACGTTTTTTTTTTATAAAAAAAACCCTTCCCCCTCCCCTCCCCCTCATTTTCACACCAAACCACTTGCTGATTTCTCTTCCTCTCTCACTCTCCTTGAGTTTTTCTCTTTTCTCTTTGAGACTCTCTTTTAGAAACTCTCTTCACGGTGCAACACGGTTCTGCTCGGGGGAAGGCGCCAGTTCTAGGAGTTGTTACCTGAAGGTGGGGAACGAAACATAGGTTTGCGTGTCTTATAACTTTTATTAAAGTTCACATTCATTTATCATTATGTCTACTTTCCATTTACACTGCATTATTGCGTATAATGTTCATACCTGTCATACTTATGCCTGTATATTTGGAGTTCATGTATTACACTGTTACTATGCCGGATTAGTGGTCAATCTAACTCAACCATACATTGTCTTGTCCTTAGTAACTTTAAATAGTGAATGGGTGGCAACGTGCTGCTCTAGACGATTGGTACTTAAGTAAACCTTGTGTGTTACCTCTCAAACTGAAGACTGATATGGTTGGTCTTATTTTAAAGCTATCAGTTTGCACAAGTGATACTGAACATCCTAACTTTACACGTGGTGATACTGATTTGCTAAGAATCACCAGGCGTTGCCAAAATCCTGTCTATTGTTAGTAAAGACCGAACCTGCTCATGCATTGGCATCATACATAAACACCACCTAGGTACGTAAGTGGTTTATGATCCATAAAATAGTTAGAAGAAATGCTTACTATTATTGATATTTCCCCGGGAACCCGACTACACCTGGGGATGGACATTTGTACGTGAATCCAGGGCGTCGTTCGTGAGGAGGGACGTACAATAAGAACCCAACTACACGTGGGGATGACATCTATATGTGAACTCAGGCGACATACAATCATGAAACCATTACGAGACGGTGTCATGCATACATACATGTTGTATTGATTATGATGCTATGATGTGTTTATGTGATATTTGATTATAAAGTTTTTTTTATTAATTTTTATATTCACGAACTATTTTACCCACTGGGCGAGTAGTTCACCCCGTTGTTATCAAATTTTTCTCAGAAGATTAGGGTGGACTGGGTTGAGGTTTTTGGGCCCACATTTTATAACCCTTTGTTTATTCAATGGGGATTTTGGGAGGATGTTCCCTTTACTATTTCATGTACAAAAATATATTTTGAAATTAATGAAATCGGACTTGTACATAATTGCGTTCCTATGCACTCGGTTATTGTTATAATGCATTCATGCCCCGTCCATGAGTGTTTCACCGGTTTAGGCGCGTCCAGGCTGGGTGTAACATGCGCGTCCGGGCGGGGTATGACATTTAATAAAAATGTTAAACATAGGTGAAATAAATAATAATCATGTAACACGATAAATTAAATTTATTATTCTATTCACACTAAATTAAACTTATTATAAACATGTCACACAATAATTCATAAAATATTTATTAAAATATCTAACAAGATCATATCGAATAAAAGTCATGCACTTACTTTTTGACACTTAAGAAATGCCCAAAATCTATCAAATCCAAATAAAGCTTCCTAATACATACATAAGTCTTAAAAAAAATCTTATCTAGCTTATTCTAATAAGTTCTGTAGAAAAAAAAAACTTATTCTAATAAGTGCAAAAGAAATTCAACTTTGATTTCATCCTCCAAAGTGAAGAAGTAATCGTTCATTTACACCTTCATTCTTCGATTAGCATTATCAGCCTCATCTTGAAAGCACTGGGTTATTTTGCCAATATTCTTGCCAGCTGCAGCATACATGGTGCCAAATCGTAATGAGGACTTGTTCCTTAAGCCCTTCGCAGCTAGGTAACTGTGCAATAAATATGACATAAGATAAATTAAAAATGAAGCTAAGTTAAAATTAAACATTTAATAAAGAAAGAAAAATGTACGAAAGAACTAACCTTTACTTATTCATCAAACACATTTTTTTCAGCAACAATGCATTTTGCATTTTCATTCCAACCGAATCCACTTGCAGATGGCCCTAGAATTTCAACAATTGCTTGATATTGCTTTTTCAATGTTTAAACACAAAAATCAATATGTGGTTGTGCTTTAAGTCCACATTGGGGGATTTTTTTTCAAGCATCATTTTCTCTATTTGTTGCAAAAAACCAGGCTTGAAGGTACCATTATCTGCTTTCCAGTTTCCAGCATTAGAAATTTCCATCGAGCATTCTACCAATCGTGCATCTTCCAATGTTATCAACTGGTGTTTTCCAGCATTAGTTGACATTAACTGATCGGTAACATCCATTCTATATATCAAACACCAAATAAGTAAAAAATAAATAATATGAAGTTTTAGTAAACTTAATCATGAACATAAAGACTAGACAAAATTTATTTAATAATCAATGAGTTTGAAACACAAAGAATGCATTGAATAAATTGTCTTAAATAATAAACATAAAGAATACATCATATAATAATAAATGCAACTATGCATGTCGACTTTCTTGTCATTGCTCAAACATTTCATGGGCCAAGTTGTCTCTCCAAGTACTCCACGCATTTGATGTTTCAATATGTGTATAGTGATCAGCTCCTAAACCGCTTAAATCTTCTTCTTCTTCATATTTATCACTGTTGTCACTCTCATTTAATTGTTGTTCTAATGGGTCTACAAACATTTCCCTTCTAATTAAGTTGTGAAGAAGGGCAATAATTTGATATTGTACTTTGACTGGATAAAATGAACAACCTCTTAGAATTGCCCAACGTCCTTTCAATAGTCCATACGCCCTCTCTATTACATTCCTTGCTGAAGAATGTCTCATGTTGAAAAGCTCTTCAGCAGTAGTAGGTGGGTTACCCCAGTCATTTAGATGATATCGTTGTCCTCTATATGGTGCTAAGAAGCCTTCACCATTAGGATATCCCGCATCACAAGGATAATAATATCCTACAAAATATTTTATAAAATATTATAATATAATAAAAAAGCATACTTACAATACTATACTAGTTTAATAAAAAAAAATAAGAATTTACCTTGTGTGATAACAAAGGTTTGCACAAAAAAAAAGAACTTTGGGCATTCCTTTTCCTATATAAGGAGCCCTCCCCCCTCCCTCTTTTGTTATTTTCTCACCAAATCACTCTCTTATCTCCTGCTCTCTTTGTGATTTCTCTCTTCTCTTTTTGAGACTCTCTTTGCGGTACAACGCGGTTCTGCTAGGGAGAAAATGCCAGTTCAAGAAGGAGTT
>JAYMFD010001274.1:0-21166 GCA_035771175.1 Paratinospora sagittata | reverse complement strand
AATAGACCAAGATTAAGTGAGCCTTTGATATACCTTAGTATTCTCTTTGCAGCTAGCCAATGTGACTCCTTTGGTGTCTCCATGTAACGACTCACAAGTCCGACGCCAAACATAATATCGGGCCTTGTGATTGTCAAGTACCTCAGGCTTCCAACCAGACTCTTGAAAAGAGTTGAGTCCACAAATCATCCATTTCCTTCTCTTGATAGTTTCATACCTGTAGCTACTGGAGTGTTCACAATGTTGCAATTACTCATCTTGAATTTCTCCAAAATTTCCTTCATGTACTTTGTTTGAGATATAAATATCCCATCTTGTTGTTGCTTCACTTCAATCCCAAGGAAATAGGTCATCAGTCCGTTGTCTGTCATCTCAAACTCTTTAAACATTGATAGCTTGAATTCCATAAGCATTTCACTGCTAGTTCCTGTGTACAACAGGTCATCAACATATAGGCAAATAATCAAAAATTCACCTTGATGATTTTTCTTCATGTAGACTGCATGCTCATATGGACATTTGGTGAAACCATTATGATGAAGATAGCTATCAATGTGTGCATTCCAAGCTCTTGGCACCTGCTTTAAACCATATAATGCATTTTTCAGGCCATATACCTTGTTTTCTTCTCCTTCAATTTCAAAACCTTCTGGCTGGTGAATATACACTTCTTCTTCGAGAATGCCATTAAGAAAGGCTGATTTGACATCAAGCTGATATATCTTCAAATTATGATGAGCGGCAAGTGTAATCAATAATCTCACCGTGTCAAGTCTTGCAACTGGTGCAAAAACATCTTCGTAGTCGATACCGTACTTCTGCTTGTAGCCTTTAGCAACTAGTCTCGCTTTGTAACGAGAAACTTCACCCTCAGCAGTACGTTTGATCTTGTACACCCACTTGACGCTAATAGCCTTTTGATTTGTTGGAAGTGTTGTCAACTCCCAAGTGTCATTCTTCTGAATAGCATGAATCTCCTCCTCCATTGCCGATTGCCAACATTCTTCTTCTACAGCTTCTTGGAAGGTCAGAGGCTCGTGATCAGCATATAAACAGAAGAGGTTGATTTCTTCGTCTTCTTCTCTTTGATTATAAATCTCCGCGAGACTTCTCATTTTGATGGGACTTTGGTGTATGGAAGATCTGTTTCTACTACTTTCTGCTGAAGATGGTGAGTTTCTTCTCGGAGAAGGTGTGTCATGTTGAGGAGATGGTGGTATACCTGGTGGAACTTGTGTTGGGGGTTCTTCAAGTTCTTCAAACACTTGCTGCTCTTTGGCCTTCTCATCATCATTCCAGCTCCATGTTTTATCTTCATCAAAGATAACATATCTACTAACCACTAATTTCTTTGTTAGTGGATTATAGAGCTTGTATGTTTTCGATTATTCACTATAGCCGAGAAAGATGCATTTCTCACCACGATCATCCAGCTTCTTTCTGTTGGGCTTGGGGACTTGAGAATATGCAACACACCCAAAGATTCTTAGGTGTGCAACAGTTGGTTTGTAGCCCCTCCACGCCTCTTGAGGTGTCATGTGCTTTACACTTTTGGTAGGACATCAGTTCAGTACATATGATGAGCACACCACAGCTTCCGCCCAGAATTGCTTTGGCAATCCTTTCTCCTTGAGCGTAGTTCTTGTCATGTTAAGAATCGTGCGAATCTTTCTTTCAGCGATCCCATTTTGCTGTGGGGTGTAAGCCGCAGTATATTGATGTTTTATGCCTTCTTCCCTGCAATACTCATCAAATACTTTTGAGGTGTATTCTCCACCTCGATCAGAGCGGAGAGTTACAATTTTGTGACCACTTTCTTTTTCTACGTGGGCTTTATAGTTTTTGAATACAACAAAAGCAGCTGACTTTTCTTTAAGAAAATAAACCCATGATTTTTTGCTGAAGTCGTAAATGAAAGTAATAAAGTATCTATTACCTCCTAGCGACTCAGGTTCAATAGGTCCACATATGTCAGTGTGGATCAGTTGAAGTGGTGTCGTTGCTCTCCATGATTTGCCGCTGGGAAAAGGAAGTCGTGCTTGTTTGCTAAGTATACAAACATCACTTGTGTTACTTGGCGGCTTGATCATTGGTAACCCATGCACCATGCTTGATGAAGATAATAGTTTTAGACCGCTAAAGTGGAGATGCCCAAGGCGATGATGCCACTTCCATGACTCACTTTCTTTGACTCCATAGAAGCATTTCTCTGACTTTGTGCTACGATGGAGTGGGAACATTCGATTTTGGGTCATCGGAACATGTGCGATGATTCTTCCACTTGTATCTCTCAAAATGAGAGAGTTGTCTCTCATTTGTATGTTATATCCCTTTTCTACAAGCTGCCCAATGCTAAGAATATTGTTTTTCATATTAGGTACATAATACACATCAGAGATATACCCATTCTTACCATCCTTCTGATAGATTTTTACTTTCCCTTTGCCTTCAACTGATAGTTTGGAGGAATCTCCCAAGTTCACCTTTCTGTGGACTTCTTCCGTGAGTTCTACAAACAATTCTTTCTTGCCACACATATGATTGCTTGCCCCAGAATCAAGATACCAATTTTTATATGAAGTATGTGAATCATCATGTGCAAGAAGTAGGATAGATTCATTACCTACATCATGTGATGTCTCTGCAACATTGGCTTGTTCATCAATTTTGAACCAACAATCGGAGGCGTAGTGTCCAAATTTATTGCAGTTAAAACATTGGACATTCCTATTGGCTCCATGTCCATAGGATCTTCCTCTACCTCGGTTACCTCCTCGTCCTCTAAAGCTTTTATTCTCCTGCTGACTTTGGCTTGATTGTTGAGTTGTACCTCGCCCTCGGCCTCTACCTCGACCACGGTTGGAGGTAGATTTTCTTTGATCATTTAGAGTCAGTTTTGACTCTAATGCTTGTTCCAATACAGCTGGATTAGATTTCTTCTACATCCTTTGCTCATGTACTTGTAGTGAACCCAATAATTCCTCAATTGTAAGTATATCCAAGTCCTTAGACTCTTCGATAGCTACAACTTCATGCTCAAATTTAGAGGAAAGGGATCAGAGTACCTTCTCAACGACACAGATGTCATCTAGCTTCTCACCATTTCTCTTCAAGCCATTCACGATTATTGGCAACCGTGAAAAATAATCAGACACCGATTCGCCATCCTTCATGTGGAGAGCTTCAAACTCGCCTCGCAATGCTTGAAGACGAACCCGCTTCACTCGATCATCTCCTTTGAAGATGGAAACAAGAATATCCCATGCTTCTTTGCTTGTTGTTGCTTCGGCAACCTTTTCGAAGGTAACTTCGTCCAACCCTTGATAGAGTATAAACAAAGCTTTTTTATCCTTCTTCCTCTGCTCCCTAATAGCCTTCTTCTCATCTGCTGTACATGCAGCCTCTTGCTCGCTAGTGGGTTCCACAAAACCATCGTTAATGGTTTCTCAAAGATCTTGAGATCCAAACAAGGCTTTCATTTGGATACATCATGAACCATAGTTATCCTTTGATAACTTAGGAACTTGTTGCTGGACAGAATTCATCCTAGCTCTGATACCACTGATAGAAACAATAAGCACTCACACAATCTCACTATTTCAAAGTTGAGAAGAGAATTGATAGAGGATGAACAAGCACTCAAAAATATAAAGAGGAGAAAGAGAATGGGAATTCTACTATCTTTATTCAGATTTTTCTTACTTACTTAAAAAACAAAGATACAAAGCACTCTTTTATAGGGTACAAGGACCAGCTGAATAGCCTCCCTATTTTAATGCAATAAAACAAACAAAGTGGGGAATTCCATCAGTTCACAACTGATGCCCAACGTTCAGCCTTAAAATAAAAGGGAGTGGATGACCCTTTCTCTTCCAATAACTGATACCCATTATCTTTCTGCAGTTTTGAAATTTGAACGGATGCCAACAAGATTGGCATTTTTTATGAGTAGCACATTTCTTGGACTTTAATGTTGCTCGTCTTTCTCCTTTTATGGTTGATGTACTTCCTTTGATACCTCTGCCAAGTGATGCTAATTAAACTCAATCCTTATTTTTGCTTCTAACAGTGTTGAGGAAGTTTGAGATGTTTCTTTATAAAAGCTCTTAGGCTTTAAATGCATCATTTCAAAGGCTTGATCTTGGTTTCTATGAAGCATACAAAAACTTCACCTTGAAGACGAGCTCTTCTCGAACTTGAGGAACTTATGCGAGAAATCATGACATATGTGTACATGCTTGTTTTATGTTTTATGCTTTTTTTATTTTATTTAGTGTATTTGTTCGTGAGCCCAAGTTAGGTCAACCACATAAACTATTTCATAGTTTCATTAGTTTAGGGCTCATAGTTGGTGAATTATCATAAATAGGGCTTTCGACCATTGAAAAAACAGATATGATGTTTTTGAGAATTCTATCGAAATTGATTTTGGTTATACTTTTTAAATACCTTCGTTCTTACTTCCGCGAGTAGAATCTACATCATTATATAAGGTAAAAGTGTGGAAACCTAATATCTTACATCAAATTCATCATCTTTCTTCTTTCCTACCAATGCAAAATTTCTTCACAAGAGGAGCCTCTTTTTTATCAGTTAATTAAATAACAGTAATCTTCTTCTTTTTTACCTATATTACAATGTTTTCTTCAAGAAGATGAAATCTTTTTTCCATGCATATATATGTTTGATTCATATTGAGAAATAGGAAAATAATTGTTAATGGATGTCTACGTTACTCATATAATTGACATTCGACCATTAATAGAATGGAGGGAGGCAATATTTTTACATAGTTGATCTCATAAGGGCTATTCATAAGGGCTAAACATAAACTCATCAGCATTGGTGAGACCAACTTAGGGAAGCCAATCAGCACCACCATTAGCTTACCGAAGATAGTGCACACGATTTCACCTCCCAAAAGACTTCAAAAATACACTACAAAAAGAAAAGCACCTTTTGTCTCAGCTTTGCATGTGCCACGGAAACACGAAACATAATCGTTGAATTGAAAGACAAAGTCTCGATTTTAAATTCAAATTTGTGTTTATACTAATTCGCCCACTTTAAAAAAGAACGCCCAACAACCTCTACAGTTCTCGACTCCAGATTAACTCACCCCTGCAAAAGAGTTAGCAAAAATATCAAGGGGATCAGACCCAAAAAAAAAAAAGCCCGAAAATATCTGTCACAAATACTTTTTGTGGTAGCACACCCCCCACAAAAAGTATTTGCGACAGCTTTTGTAACAGCTCTCAAACCGGCACATAAGAATGTTATAATAATGGCTGAAAAAAGTACTTGTGATAGCTTCATAAACTGCCACAAAAAGACTTATTCAATGAGTTTTTTTTTTTTTTTTTTTTTTTGGGGGGGGGGGGGGGGGGGGGGGGGGGAACTATTATAAAATAAAAATAAAAATAATAGCAAAATTATACAATTTAATAAAGATATTACAAAAATGAAATGAAAGAAATACATTTTTCAACCAAACTTCTATTGTTAAAAATAATACATTTTTTTCTGTTTCTTTTTAAACAAAAATCAAAATTATCCCAAACTAAGCAATCCGATTCTACAAATGAATTGAGTTTCTCAAAAGCTACTATAGTATCAAATACTTCATTATCATCCAACAAAGTGCAGCATTTGAACTGGTAAAGCAAATCAAGCTCTCTGCCATAGCAAATGGATTGTCCTGCAATGAAAGAAATTAATTTCAAGGATTAAGTCATAGATTAGCAGTTAAAATAAACTATTGAAGGAAAAAAAAAAACTTAAACATTAATGGGCGATTAAGATGTCATAAAAGAAAAAAAAATACTATGTTATGGATCTAAACAACTGAGATAAAGGTTTCATGAACTGCTTTCCTTATCATATTCTTCACTGATGCTATTCTATTTCAGTAAACTCAAAGTAATGACCATACACATGTGGGCTTAGCAAGTTAGCGTTTAGCTTATATACGCAGAATCGTATCTCAAGCTCACAAAACAAAGGATTGACAAGACTAGTAGTAAATTGAGACAAGTTGTACCAAGAATTCACAAGAAATTCACCTTAACAGTAAAGAAATGTTCAAGACCCTGCATAGAAGGTTTACAAGTTTCTATTATGAGATACATCTCATTGCCCATCAAAACTCCAAATTTGAAAACTAACAAACTATGAAGGATCCAAGTGAAATACTTCAATCTTTACAAATTCTTTCGATAAGTCTAGAGGCAAAATCTAAACTGTGGTATGAGTTCACAACCTCGAGAGCCAACTCGAGCGATCAAATTAATTATTGCTCTGCACATATCAATAAATACTGCATGAATGACACAAACACATGCGCAACAGAATTTTTATCCAATTACGACATCCACAGGCCCTGGGAATGTGTTGCTTTAGAAATATGTGAGAAGAAACCAAGAAATAGACTTTGGGAAAGATGAAGTAGATGTCCTAGAAAAGTTTATGTTCGTTTGTTTTGTAAATGATCAAAAATGATGCTACAGACATGCAACCAAACGGCCATTCAAAATTGTCGAATCTTACATCATGTTTCATTACCACAATCATGTGACAAGTTGTCCATCTAGAAACTAAATAACCCATATTTCTCTGAATGGAGCACAATCAAGCCTGATTTTACTAGCTTCCCCCCTTCTCTTTTTCTTTTTCTTTTTTTTCCTTTTTACAATGAGTAATACCAAAAGGACTATATGCATTATAATTTGAAAGCACGCTCTATGTATGAAAAAAGGAAATGTAAAACAAAATACTTCATCTATTGCAACATATTTTACAGTATACAATTGTACTGGGAATCAGAAATAAATTCGAATGAATTTAAGACTTGAATAGAGAAAAAGGCAAACATATAAGCATCAATTTACAAGCACCAGTTTGTAAGCATCGGAAGAGGCTACAAATTTACTTGTTTATGCAGCTTAAATACCAATCATACGATCACTCACTCACTCATTCATTCATTTAGCGAAGATATAAAAACCCTTTCAAGTAAAATTGAGATGCCTAATATAAGATCTAAACTGTGGTCAAGAAAGTAAATTATCAACGAGTGTTTGTCCAGTGATCTTGAACGTAAACCTGCTAATTACCAACAGCTTTACACAAGAAAAGAAGACATGCAACACTGCCTACAATGCAGTTTTCTGAGCAAACAAGGTCACTATAATAAAAATAACAGGTAGAGCAAATATATATAGTTCTACACAAAGTAAAATCTTACATTCTGTAGCTTTGAGTGTAATTCCAGTATTTTGTTCTCAGCTTCATATAAATGGGATTCCAAAGCATTTTTATTCAAAGTCGGTTCTATTTCCTTTCTCAGCTTCTCAGCCTAGCAAAGTATTCAAATGAAGAGATGCCGTACTTCATCTACTGTCCATTTTTTTCTGAAACACATGAAAACCAATTGATTCATGGTAAAAATTGGAAGCTTATTCAACTTAAATAATTAGTAATCAATTAAAAAGTCAACTGATGAAAAGTGTTTACTTTTCAGTGGAGACGTCATGGTGTTCACTATTAGTCATGGTGTTTTTCACACCAAAGGCATGTGACACACTACTTTGCTAACAGCATAATTGCTCCCCCTCTAAAGAAACTCAGCCTGACGAGTGATTCCTAGGAGATTTAAGCAATTTTTTCATCACAGGTTAGCATAAAAAAAATATTCTCCATAAGCCTGTTCATTTAACCCAATTATGTGCTTGCAGAACAAAGCTGCAGTAAGTAGAATTATAGACATCGGTATCAAGCTCATCATTAGTGAACAAGTTCACAAGTAGGTGTGCTAGAATCTAATGTAACAGATCAACGTAGTACACTATATGGAAATCGCTTTGCATGGAATTGCCTGAACTGAAGTGACTCAATTTCGCTCTGCAAAGAAGCGATGCTATCTGATTTCTCTTGAATGACCTTATCCAACTGCACAATAATCTCGTCCTTGCTCTTCACTTCTCTGGTTTTATCTTCAATACTTGATTCTCCAATAGAGAACCAACAAAATTTTAAGATTCGTTATCCCATACTATAAATGCTGTAATGAGTACTAAGTATAAACTAAAACAAAAATTTATCGACTTGGAGAAACCTTTACTTTGAATCACAAGCATAAGACTGGAGAATTAAGATTGAGCTACTAAATCTGTATGATAAAACATTAGTGAGCATTGGTAGAACTGCACAATTACCACAGTGATTATTCCAACCATTTGAAGTAGTAATAAACAGAGTTTCTCACACAAATTTCCTTCAATTATCCTTTCGAAGGAAAATCCCAGTCCAAACCAAGCCTCAAACCTTTATTCTTGCTTATTTCCATCAATGCATCAAGGAAAACAAGCACACTATAGTAAATCAGAAAGAAAAAAAAAGCAAAAACACAAAACATCATCGGTATAAAAACCCTAACACTTCCAGCTTCCACAACCAATAATTAAGAAACCTAAAGGCCAACCTCTCAATTTCTCAAGTCAAATCATCTTGATATTTAAAAATAATCTGAAACAAGAAGTGTTCTTCACATAAAGATCTATTTAGCAAAACTGAAATTCTAATTTAACTGATTTGAGTCTTAGCTGAGCAATTTGGGTTAAGTTCATAGTGATGTAGTGAATGCTAATGGTAGTGCACATCGTACTCTTTACTAAAATAAAATGTCTCACATACCTGTATTTTACCAGCTGTTCTGCGAGCTGCTTCTTCAAGCAACATAAACTGATCTTGATTATTCAAGCACGGAATGATTGAATGCTGAAATGACGAAAGAGAAAATCGGAATCAGAGAAGAATTCATCTAAGGAACGGAAAGTTTTCTAGAGCGAACTCCTCCAATCTGAGCTTACAACCATTCTCTTCATTCAAAGAATCGACAGTAAATAATCAGAAAACTTGTTTTAGGTTTTAAACCTTCGTTGTGGCGGCACCAAGGACCGCCACAAATAACCTGAGCTTTGCTTTCAAAGAATATGATAATTGATTATTGATTGCTAAAACTCGTAACTGAAGTTCTTTATATAGATAAGTTTGCAATAAATAAGAAACCAACTAAAACACTCAGAATAAAATTCTTAAGCTATCCGTAATGCTATAGCAAGTTAAAACCTTATATAGATAATCCTAACACACTTTGAATGAAAAATAATAATAAATAATAAATAAAAATAAAAAACGAAAAACTTGCTAGAAACTATCTAGAATAGAAACTTCCTAAAAAATAAGGAAACTTGACCAAAAAGTCAACAAAACCTAAAAATTAAAATTTGGTACTTGCTTAAACATTATTTTATGCCCTGCATCAAATTCCCTGATAAAGTCCCACCCATCTCCTTGAAGTAGGAATTGTCAAGAGCAACAATCATGAATCTTTGTGATATCAAAAAGAGCAGATGAGGCTTGTTATATGGAGATGGTGGGCATTATTCGAAAATGATGAAGAACATCTTCAAGTTTTTTTTATTTATCAAATTGACTCCGCTTAATAAACAACCAAGCATACTTCAAACCTTCTGCTATGTGCCAAACACCCCCTCGTAATGGCCATTAACTCTATGTGTTAGGACGGGTGTCCTGTACACAATGTATGTTTGCAATAAAAGAAAATTTATTTCTAAGAAAAAGAAAGACTAAAACCATGAGGGCATTTCCGGTTGCATTTAAAACACATGCTGTTATGAAGCCTCCAATACACTACAATCTTTCATCTGAAATTTCAATATTTCTTTAAGTCATTCAAAAGTTTCTTTACACTTGAATTGTCAGAACAAATTCTATTGCAATAAATCAAAATATAAAACAAGTACATTTGATGAAGAACATAGAAAAAGGTGACATGAGGTTATGCTTAATAAATAATGCTTTCTTCTGAAGCAGAAACAAAAACTGTAAGTTTAGATTCCATTCTTGACTATAACTTCAACAACTGAAATATAGAGTAAAACTTTGTCTCTGAATTATGAATTAAGGAGCTTTCTAGCTGATGATGCTCAATGAGGCAAAGAAAGTGTCTTACTGCATGTATCGTTGGTTTGCCAATGCTTTCAATTTGATAAAATATATGAAAGAGCTTTCCACTTGAATCATTAGACAAAGCATGATCTTCTGTAAAATTCTTCAGCTCACCAAACAAATTCATCTCTTCACTTATAGTGGACAAAGCGATGATGTTGATTTTGAATACTCCTTTATGAACCAAGAAAACCATGCAATGCAGAAATAGATCTTTGTTACAATCATGTAAGGTTGGAGAAATAGAAGTAACTTGCAAGCATCCAGCTCTCACACCGTCATGCTCCATTTGTATTGTTTTAAGTGTTTGCCATCATTACCAGTAATCCCCACATGAACAGGAGCCATTGCTGAAATGATGGAAGCGATTTGTATCTCTAACGATGATCTCCCTGCCCATCACTTTCGATACAAACTTAATTGCCGAGTGACAATCCCCACACACCCTAATGTTCTTTTTTATTCGAATAGTAGACCCTGGGGTTGTGTTCAGAAGTGCAAATGCTAATGCAAGCTTCTCACTGTGATACTGTAACTTTTCCTCCCTTTCTTGATGATCCAAGTGCAAAAGCACGTGGCTGGTATCCGGTACATACCCAGCTTCTTTTATCTTTGAACTTATCTTCTCCCACATTTTTTTAATCTCCTTGCTCTGAGGGTGTGCATCATCGTTGGCCACAAACATATGAATCGAGTTTTCAATGTCCACCCAACTACAAGCAGGTTCTTTTTTCACTCCAGTCTCTTTCATTATCTTTCTCACTCTTGCAGCATCGTTCCATCTACCCGCATATGCATATATGTTACAGAGTAGTACATGAGGACCCGAATCATAAGGATCAAGCTCGAAAACCCGTTCAGCGGCAAAAACACCCAACTCCATGTTCCCATGCATCCTACAAGCACCAAGCAAAGCTCCCCAAACAGCTGCATTAGGTTCAATAGGCATCTCTCTGATGAAACTCTCAGCTTGTTTAAGAAGTCCAGCTCTACCAAGAAGATCAACCATTGTCACGTAATGCTCCATTTGTGGTTCTATCTTGTACTTCTTCATTAACTCAAAATACTGTTGGCCTTCTTTCAACAACCCACCATGGCTACAAGCTGTAAGGACACAGAGGAAGGTTATTTCATTGGGTTCGACTCCATCCCTTAACATTAATTCAAACCTCCCCACGGTCTCCTTTCCAAACCCGTATTGAGCACAACCAGTAAGCATTGAGTTCCATGACACAACATCTCTATTATCCAACCTGTCAAACACTTTTTTTGCATCCTCAATATTACCCGATTTTGCGTACATGTCAAGGAGTGTGTTACCAACAAAGGCAATAAGCTTTCCTCCGGATTTGATCATATGGGCATGGATCCATTTGCCTTGTTCTAAAGCTCCCATGCTAGCACAAGCACTAAAAACACTAGAATAGGTGAAATGAGTAGGCTTATAATCTTCCCTTTGCATCTCCCGAAATAGATGAAGTACGTATTCTCCTTTGCCCTTTCTTGCATGTCCCGCAATCAATGCATTCCAAGAAACCTCATTTTTGCTCAGCATCCCATCAAAAACCAATTGCCCTTCCTCCATTTGCCCACACCGAGTATACATATCCAAAAGAGCACTTCCCACATAAACACTAGACTCATATCCAAACTTAGTGCAAAATGCATGAACTTGTTTACCAATTTTATCACAACCCATTGCACCAGAAGCCTTCAACAAACTAGAAAAGGTGAAGTGGTTTGGTTTCAATCCAAGCTCAACCATCTGAGGAAACAAAACAAGAGCCCCTTCAGCCATATCATTTTGGGAATACCCAGCAATCAAAGCAGTCCAAGTGACCATATCTCTCATGGGCATTTCATCAAACATCTTTCGGGCATCATCCAAACTACCACATTTTGCATACATATTAATAATACTATTTTGAATGAAAAGATCTGAGTTGAACTTGGAATTCATGAAATGGGTATGAACAATCTTCCCTTCTTTCAATTTTCCCAACTGGGTGCATTTCTTTAGCAACTTATTGTATATTGTTGGATCGGGTTCAATTGAACCTCGGTCTATGAGATCAAGAACATGAAGCCCAGTTCCTGAATTGATACTTTTGCGTAGAAAATCTTTGTCTTGGATTATGGGAGATGGGTTTCCTAGTTCACCTTCTTCCCATATCTCAGAGTCTGTGAAGGAAGAAGAAGCTTCAGTTGCAGAGGATGTAATTTGGAGAGAAACCAACGATGGTCTGGAGAAATTGATCCTTTTGGGGTGAAGAGGATTGAAGAAAAGTTTCTTCATGAATGGAAATTCAAAGCTACTACTCCCCCGAAACTGAGAAATGTATAGCTTCGGCAACATGATTGAATTTTGGTAGTCTAGTTTTTTTTTTTTTTTTTTCTTCGGAGTACTGACGTAAGGTGAGAGAATATTAGCACCAGAGAAAATCTTAGACGCGAGTACAACAGCAAAGAAGATAAAGACCCAGGCTGAATTGTAATTAATTTCAAGGATTAAGTCATAGATTAGCAGTTAAATTAAAATATTGAAGGAAAGAAAAAAAAAAACAAAAGACTTAAAAATTAATGGGCAATTAAGATGTCATAAAAGAAAAGAAAAGAAAAAAGATAAATACTATGTCATGGATCTAAACAACTTGCCCACATTACCATAATAAAGTAAATAATAAATAAGTCATTTTAATAAATTATAGTAGCTTTTAAAAGGAAAGATTCAGTATTTTAGTAGATCTTACTAACACCAAATAGTCACCTAACGATCAGAGATCTACAAGAAAAAGAACCAAAGACAAAAAAAAAGAAAAAAAAAGAAAAGAAAAAAAGAACTATAGTTGTTTTCCTATTAGTTTCAACATTAGCATCATCAGTTGAAATCTCGCATCAGCCATCTCAACATAAATCCTATTTGATACTCAGATCTGTGTTCTCATGTTGTTTGTTATATTCCCAATCCAAACCACTTTAATTTTAACCCTCCTTGCCACTCACCAATTCCCACAGCTTTTCACCACATAAGCTAAAGGTTTCTTGAACTGCTTTCCTTTATCATATTCTTCACTGATGCTATTCTATATCAGTAAACTCGAAGTATTGACCATACACATGTGGGCTTAGCAAGTTAGCGTTTGGCTTACATACACAGACTTGTATCTCAAGCTCACAAAACAAAGGATTCGCTAGACTAGTAGTAAATTGAGACAAGTTGTACCGAGAATTCACAAGAAATTCACCTCAACAGTAAGGAAATGTTCAAGACCCTGCATAGAAGGTTTACAAGTTTCTATTATGAGATACATCTCATTGCCCATCGAAGCTCCAAATTTGAAAACTAACAAACTATGAAGGATCCAAGTGAAATACTTCAATCTTTACAAATTCTTTTGATAAGTCTAGAGGCAAAATCTAAACTGTGGTAGTCATGATGAGTTCACAACCTCGAGCACCAACTGAAGCGATCAAATTAATTATCGCTCTGCACATATCGATAAATACTGCATGAATGACACAAACACATGCAACAGAATTTTTACCCAATTACGACATCCACAGGCCCTGGGAATGTGTTGCTTTAGAAATATGACAAGTGGCATATACGTGCATTTATAAAATATGGTAAGATCATAAAACAGTTGAAATATCATGATGACGAAATAGATTACATACATGCTAACATAATGCATCAAGTCATACATAAGACGATGCATAACATTTGTAGTTATGCTTATGCAATTCTAATACCTCCTGAGTATGGGTCTGGTGCGCGACACACAGCGCCCGAACACACACACAATACTCGTATTCTATTAAGATTTCTGGGGTTGTGCATCACGTAAGATTAGCCTAAACTAACCTACCCATACACAAGTCATAAAACCCTCTGCTAGGTACACAACTGGGATCGCCGCTAGACTTACGAGAATTCCCAAAAAGAGGAAATTCCAACTAAGAGCCTCAACCCAAATTGTCATCCCAATGAATTATGCTCAAATGTATTTTATGGAATATTAAAACATGCATACCATCATACATAAGCATTTAAAACATTTCTATACTACAATGCCACATATAAATAATCTAAAAGTAAAAGAACACTCACACTTGATTGGCTAAGTCTAGCCAATCCAATCGCCAAAACTCTCCAATTGACTAAACGGGTTCAAGATCAATCACAAGACCTGAAAATAACATGGTTCACACAACTGAAAATCAGTCATAAAGTGTGTCAAAACCCCATGTTCAAACTCAATCTAAAGTCAATTAGATTCTAAATTGATTACCCCCTTGAGCCAATTTCCATATTGCCCAACTTGATCATTTAGACTCAATTAAACTAAGATTGGCCTAAATTGAATGTAATAGGGTGATCCCATGATCCAACCACTAATATACATGAAATTCAATTATAATTAGGGTCAATTAGACTATACATCAAGCCAATTTCATCAATTGACTAAGTCTTAGTCAAAATTTCCAATTAGGCCAATATAAAACATAAGGTCAAAATGAACTAATGATCCCGGGAGTACTAGACACTGTTGAGTGGGTTGTGTACTGGGATGAGACAATATTATGGGATCACAGTGGCTGGGGTACGCTCGGTTTGAGGTGCCCATCACACTGCCGGTATGGGGTGTGACACAATATGTCATCACCATTCAGTTTTGGGAGAAAATTATCAAGACAATGCAAAACATCTTAATTGAATTGAAAAAAAAAAACTTTATCAATACTGACCAACATACTCCAATATTTAGGCTTGGTCTTCCAGACATGTCTCATCATCCTTCTTGATAACTTTAACTTTGTTCTAACGTCTTCTGTGATTCACCTTGGCATGAAAGAATCTAGTATTTTTATCTCCCAAAGCTAGCTAGTCTATTCTTGATTTGTGCTTCCAATACTTTTTTTCCTTCTTGTAAGCCACTTTTAAATCCTCTTCCAACCTTCTAGTTAAAGCAGGGTCAGCATCTTTATTTTCGTAGAGGTTATTCAATTGATTCTCAATTTGGTAAATAAGAGTTCTCAAATTAGCAAGGGGCACTTTTTTCTCCACTACAACAATTTGCTCCTTGTTTCTTTCAACAGAGTAAAAACGCACCGATTCAAGCTGAGGGATAGGGAAGAAGACCAAATGTTATGGAAAATCTATTGGCAGGCTTCCTGAGACAACCACCTTTTATCAAATAAAAATTGATGAGGATACCTCTTCTTAGAATTCTCTATAGATAGAAAGAGTGCCAAATGATCTGAGCGGTGTTGGGAGATGGTGGAAAGAGACATTTTCATACAAATCATGCCAACCCAAATGATAAAGAACTCTGTCTAGTCGCTCCATAATGAGATCATTAGCATTTCTCATGTTTGCTCATGTAAATTTAGGCCCATAAAATGCCATGTCCACGAGATTAATGGAGAAAATGAACCTGCAAAACTCATCTCATTCTTTAGAGTTCCAACTAACACCCCCCCCCCCCCCCCCGCCCCAGTTTTTCTCCCTTATAAGTAGATGCATTGAAGTTGCCAATTAGCACTGTTGAAACATTTGATAAGGAGAGTATTTTTGACAACAAACTTTATTGCTCCCCCTAGTATTGGCCTTAGTACTACAATATAGACCAATAAAATGCCAACATGTTTCCTTGATGGGATCAAATATTTCCAGCTCTATGAAGAATCTCGCATAGATGACAATCCTTACCAGATTTGGATCAATCCCATCACACATAACTGAGGAACCTTCTAGGGACATCATCAAGCAGCACCTAAAACCCAGCCTTGAACTAATTTGACAAACCTTTTGATCTTTGTTCTTAATTTTCAACAAAATAACAATCTCCGGGGAATGAAGCGATACAAGTCTCTTCAATGATTGGAATGTCAGGGGTTCTCCACATCTTGAACATTCCAACACAAGATCTTTATTGGGCCTTGTCGAGCCTGTTGGGGTCTGCCTCTTCCACCCTTTCTGAAGAAATCGTCGAGGCTTTTTGACGTTTGGCTAAGATGGAATCAGGTACAAAACTTGTTTTCCCCTCAATACCAATCAACTGATGCACATTCTGGTCCTTAGAAAACGCCATTTTATTTTTCTGAAAGTCTCTCGCTAAGGCTCTCATTCTCCTTTTCTTAGGTTTCTTCTCCAAGCTTCTTTTAATAGCAGATCTCAGGTCAAAAGGGTTTGGTGAAGGTGTGGGTTTAGTGGTCTGATCAGGATGGTGGGTATCTCGTTCCTTCATGGATTCTTCATGACTGTAGGAAGAAAGATAGTGAGAATTTTAGTTGACCGTTACAAGCATGATTAGGAGAAGAAATTGTTTTGTTAAAATTTGGTAATGTGTAGGTATTAATTGGCCAAGGAGAGGGCATAGGGATGCGGGAGGGGTTCGGTTGATGGGCTTTTGGTAATTGTTAGTTATAAAGAAATTTTGGCTAGGGAACAAGCTTTTGAAAGGTGTAACGCCCGTACCTTAGAATGATGTCATCTTAACCCGTAAAGTACCCGAATACGCGTATGTGTGTGTATTTGTACATGGTTTCGATTTCGTAGGTCCATGTCTTGTGCCCAAATGGCGAGAGGATGTTAAAAACGCTTCTAGAGCATGTTTTTACATAAGAATTGACCTATCATACGCAAAATTTTGTTGTGTATTGAGTACGTAGTGGTTAAGTGAAAATGGGATGTTCTGGATAAGGAGAAGTGTGCTCCTTGCGTGACTGAGAGTTATATTTGTTCAGTACATCGAAGAAGCGCGCTCCTTAATGGAGAAGTGAGCTGCTTAAGAGGAGAAGTGCACTCTTGTTGAAGAAAAGCACGCTCTTTGCTCGGGCCGAGAACAAATTAATTTTTTAGGAAAGAGAGAAGCGCGTTCCTCACGTTCTGGGTACTTTTGTTTCTAATTTTGGTGGAGCCACCACCCCACTTATAAACCCAAGGCACGACTTTTTTCTCTCATTTGCAAGTGTTCTCTGGTTTTCTTCAGTCGGAGAGAGGAGAGAAAAGAGAGTTTGAAGGAAATTGAGCAAGGGTTTGGATTTTGAGCTTCCAAGGTATAAATCTTCACCCTTTAGCTTTTGAATCTTGTTTTTATAGTTGAGTTACACATAATTTATTTTGGGAGTGCTTGCTACTGTATTTTCTGGGCTTGAGACCTAGTTCTGGGTTTCATAGCTAGACCTTGACTTAGGCCTTGCATGTCACTTATGTGGTGTACATTGGAGCTTGGCATAGCTAGTGTTGGTTTTGATCAAGGCATGGCTATGGTGGACTTATGCTCATTTCTTTGGTCCAGCTATGAGGGTTTTGGTTCTCATATTTTGGGAACCAGCTGGGATTTGATTCCTTTGGTGAACATTGATGTATTTGTGTCTACCTAGGGGTGGATTGATGTCTAATGGTCTAATTGGATTGAGAATGCATGGAATTGATGTAGATTTGATCATAAAATTAGTCTTTGGCATTCTCTTGGGTTGGATGTGATTTAATTGAGTGTTTTATGGCTTGAATAAGCTGTAATTGCCGGCACATAGGTGCAGCCATGTTAGAGTTAAGTGTTGGCATGTAAATAGAGGCTTAAATCATGATTTTTTGCATGTGTATGAACTTTTATTGATGGATGTATGAATCTAAATTGTATGCAGGGTTTGTTGATGATCCAATTTTCCCAATTGTGCCAATTGAGGGCTAATTGCATGGTTTAGATGTTGTTTTTCATTGAAGGGCTATTGGTGGCATCCTAGTGCTTTATTTTGGTTGGATTTGGATTGGCTAGTCTAACCAATCGACTGTGAGTATTTCTTTGCATTTGGTTCTATATGTGGCATTGTAGTATGGAAAATGTTTAGAATGAATATCTATGTATAATGCATATCTTAATGATTCATGAAATGGATTTGAACATAAGAATGGTGGTTAATGAATTGTGGCTCTGCTAGTAGGGATTTTAGGAGATCTCATGTGCTAGAATGTGATCCTTAGTTGTGGACCTAGCAGAGGATTTTATGGCTTTTGTAGATAAGATCGCCTAGGCATGAAAAGTGTCTTCGATGGGCTGATCTTATTAGCTACACAACCCCAGGAATACTAATAGAATGTAAGTATGTGATGTCGGATCGGGAGCTGGGTGTAGCGAACTTAGGCCCTTGATCGCTTCTTACTCGGGAGGTGGATTAGGATGGCATATTGCATGTTTGAAAATGGAAATGCATTGATAGATTATTGTCATGAATGCATTATATTTCAGCATGTATATGATATTTGTATCTCATCATGTTATTTGAACTGTTTTGATGATCTCATGCCTTATTTATATAAATGCATATATATTGTCACTTGTAGAAAACATTCGTTGAGCTTGTTTTAGCTCACACCTCCTCTTTCTCATTTCAAGTTCAGATAGGAAGGGGAAAGGGAAAACTTACCTGCGGAACACTTCCTGTGATCTTTTTGTGATGTAGGTGTCAGTTGTTCATGTCGTATTGTATTTTTGAGACTATGTACATGATAACACCTATTGTAAATATTAAACACTTAGGTGGGTTGCATTTATTTTGGAAATTTTTATATTGATGATGTTTATGATCTAGATTATCTCTGCTTGAGGATTGGATAGGTTTAGAAGGTTGTTTAGGTGGAGGCCGAACAGGACGTCAGGGGTATCGAGGGAAGATATCCCAGGGTTTTGTGCCGGTCATGACGTCAGAGGTTATGGGTCATGACAAAAGGAAAGAAAGACTATGGGTTCGCTGGGTCCACAACAAGAGGATTAAAAACGGGGCATACCAATTTAATGGATAGGGACATAAATATGCGGGCATGTATGGGGCTTCTGTGGAATGGGTTTAGCCCACTTGGGCAAGGCCTTGGCTTGTCTGCCAATAATACGAAAAATCCACAACTGAAAGCTCGAAATTTGATAGTTGAACTATTGACCCATCAAGCCTTAGCAAGGTTGTAACGTCACGTACATTCGAGTAAAAAATAAACGTTGACTTGTACGTATTGTCAGTCGTATTTATACGCGTATACGTATAAAATGGTCTTAGACTAGTGTAATTGTGTGTATTTGACTTAAAATAGCATAATTGAGTGAATTATAAGTGATTGGTACCCTAGGATGTTAGTGGTATCATAAAAAGCCCTTAAACAGTGAAAATTTTAATTTTGAACGCAAGAAGCGCGCTCCTTAAGGAGAGAAGTGCGCTCCTGTGACCAAAACAGAGAGTATTGATTTTCAGGATGTTCAGAGAAATGCGCTCCTATGGGGGAGAAGCGCATTTCTCACCGTTTAACAATTTTTTTAAATTTGGTCGGTGAGGCGGTTGTGTTAATTTAAGTGGAAATTTCTCGACTTTTCCAACAAAATTGAGTTGCTAGAGTTGAGGAAAAATATAAGAACGAAAGGAAAGAAGAAGAATGAGGCTTTAGAAGACCAATTTAAGGTAAAATCTTGGTCTTTTGAGCTAAAAATCCCAGTTTTGAATCCCTCTCACCATGCTGTTCAACATATCTGAATTTTTTTTATTTTCAATGGTTAGAATTGATAATTGAAAACGTAAGTTTGGTGCTGGAACCTTGAGAAATTGATGAGCTATGGATTGGTAAGTGTATAATTAATGTTTTGTATGTGATTTGGGTTTGAAATTGTGTTTGAATAATGCACTTTAATGGTGAAATGGTTCCACCCCAGTTTTTGAAACAACTGAGGGTTTGGAGCTCCATTAATGGTGTTTTAGGTGAGCTTAATTGTGTTTTGTTGGATGATGATAATCTGGAACATTTGAAATGGTATAATTGAGATTATTTTGAATGGAAAATGTTGCAGAGATTGGAAATTGATGAGTGAATTATGGGTGATTTGAGTGAAGAATATTGGTGACATTGGGAAGTTGTTCAAGGATGAACAAATGGTGCTGGATATTCTGAAATTGTGCAAGTGTGTTGGTGAATGGTTGAAAGGAAACATTGGTGCTGGAAATGTTAAGAATGCAAGTGATTTAGAATGATTGGTTAATTGCCAATTGAATTAGTTTACAGCAAATCATTGTGAGTATATTCCTTAATTTGGTTCTTTATATGGCATTGTATAAATGTGAAATTGATTTGACAGTAAGCATGTTACATATTGAATGGTTCATTGTTTAATTGATATTCATGAAAATGTTTTAGCATTGAAGCATGTGAGGCTTGCAATGGCAAGTCGAAACATGAGTTGTTTTCATTAGGAATTAGTCACGGGTAAGAGTTTTAGGTAACGTTACTGTACAGTGGACTGTCCAATGAAAATGTATGAGAATTGAGTAATGAGAGGTTGTGACTACCTTATACGGCCATACAAGGGTGAGACCCGCTCTATTACTTCGAAAGTGGGAGATTGTGAATTTGTTGAAAACTATGCATGTTTTATTGAACATGATCTCCAGTTTATATTGCAAGCATATATGTTATATTTGAATGATGCATATGTGTTCAATAAGTGTTTGAATGATTTTAATTACATGTTTACATAAATGCATATAAATGCCATGATAGGATGTATTCACTGAGCTTATTGTAGCTCACCCAATTTCCTCTAATATTTCAAGTAAAGATCCCAAAGGCAAGGGCAAGGCACGAGAAGGGTAGAAACTCTTCGGGATCATCTCTTTGTGTATGTATGTGTGGGGAGGAATTTGGATACTTGTTTAATTTTGATATGTATAATTATCACGGAATATATATATATTATCACTTAGATGAGTTGAGTGATAATATGGATAATGGTTGGTATATTGGGTTATGAGATGTTAGTATGGTAGTAATATGGAATGATGCAAATAGTTTTGATAATAAATGCATGATTATGTAGTTGAAGAAAAGATTAGATGAATATTGATTTGAATAAGTTATTATTGTGAATTGAATTTGTGGTTTATCGAGAAAGTTTGTGAAATGTCTATTTTATAGGGACATGATGTCAAAATTTTAAAAATTATGTATTTCTGTTGAGGCTGACAGTGTATTATACACTGTATACATAAATTGTATATAATATAATATATTGTGCCGATCATGATATTACTTTATGTCAGGGATGTCGTGAAAAAGGTCGTCTTTTATGTCAAGGATGTCGTGAAAAAGGTCGTC
>JAYMFD010000416.1:0-38972 GCA_035771175.1 Paratinospora sagittata | reverse complement strand
CTCCATTTCTTGCAGTTATTGGTACTAGTGTTGTCGTGAGGCACTTTTCAATTCCTTGAATGATGATTCACAGGCTGCGTTCCAAATGAATCATGTGTCTTTCCGAGTGAGTTTGGTCATAGGTTCAGCAATCTTGGAGAAGTCCTTGATGAAGCGTCTGTAGTAGCCAGCCAAACCGAGAAAACTCTGAATTTGAGTAACACTGGTAGGTTGCCTCCAGTTTAATATCGCTTCAACCTATGAATGATCCACTTCAATGCCATTCCCTGAAACTACATGACCTAGGAATTGAGCTTTCTTTGCCCAAAATTAGCACTTACTCAACTTTGCATATAATTGGTGGTATCTTAAGGTTTGGAAAACAATCCTCAAATGCATCTTATGATCTTCCTCTGTTGGTGAATACACCAAGATATCGTCTACAAAGACCACCACGAATTGATCTAAATATGGTCTGAAGATACGATTCATTAGATCCATGAACGCAATAGGTATGTTAGTTAGACCGAATGTGTCACACCCCGCCCAGACGCGACTAAACCGGCGGTACACTCGCGGACGAGGCGCGCATTTGGAACAATAACAATGGTAACAACAGAGTGTGCAGCGGAAATACAGCACACACAATACAAATCTGATTTCATTTAATTCAGAATACTTTTGTACATAAAATGGTCAAGGGAACATACTCCCAAAATTCCCAATGAATCATACAAAGGGTACAAAATGTGGGCCCCATAACCTGCACCCAGTCCACCCTAATTTCCTGTGAAAGATTGGATAATAATGGAGTGAGCTTAACGCGCTCAGTGGTGTACGTGAACTCAGGGCGCCGTACATTCATGGAACCATTACGAGACAATGTCATGCATACATACATGTTGTACTGTTTATGATGTTTGTTGTGTTTATGTGATATTCGATTATGAAGTTTCCTTTATTAATTGTTATATTCACGAACTATTTTACCCACTGGGCATTAGCTCACAACGTTGTTATCCAATTTTTCTCAGGAGATTAGGGTGGACTGGGTGGAGGTTTTTGGGCTCACATTTTGTAACCCTTGTTAATTAAAAGGAGATTTTGGAAGGTTGTTTCCTAAATCATATTCTGTACAAAAATACATTCTGAAATTAATGCATGAGTATAAAAATTAATAAAGCATACTTCAATATCAAATATCTTAAATACACATGTGAGCATCATAACCAATCAATATGAATGTATGCATGACACGGTCTCGTAATGGTTCGATGAACGTGCATCGCCTGAATTCACGTACAGGAACGATGCTCTGGATTCACGTACTGATGTCCCTCCCCGGGTGTAGCTGGGTTCTCATGTACGTCCCTCTCCAGAGAAATGTAATGAATAGCGAGCAATGCTCCTAACTATTCTATGAGTCATAAACCATATACGTCCCTAGGTGGTGATATGTATGATGCCAATGCATGAACTGGTCTAGTCTACTGGTCTAGTCTTTTCTTGTCATTTAGACTGACTTTGGCAACGTCTGGTGATCCTTATCAGGGTCGGTATCACGACGTGCAAGATTAGGACATTCAGTATTACTGTATAAGCTGATAGCTTTCAATAAGACCAACTGGATCAGTCCCCAGTTGAGAGGTGAGACACAAGGTCTGCTTAAATACCAATCGCCTAGAGCAGCCCGCTGCCTCCCGTTCACTATTTAAAGTTACTGAGGACAAGACCGAGTCTAGTTGAGTCAGATTGACCACAAATCCGGCATTATAACAGTGCAATACATGAATTCAAAATATACAGGCATAAGTGCGGCAGTATAAACAGTATATGACATACTGCAGTGTAAATGAATAGTAGACATAATAATAATTGAATGTAAACTATAATAAAAGTTATGAAACACGCAAACCTATGTTTCGTTCCCCACCTTCAGATAAAAACTTCTTCTTTCAGATTTGTCGCTTTCCTCCGAACAGAACTTCGTTGCACTGCACCGAGAGTCTCGGACAGAGAGTCTCAAAAACTAAAAACTTAGAATGCGTGGAAAGGAGAAGAAATTCACAAGAGAAGGTGATTTGGTGTGAGGAATGAGAAATGAGGATGTTTCTTATATAGAGATTTTTGCGCCTGAACGTTTGGGCATGCGCCTGAACGTTCTAGCATGCGCCTGAACGTTTGGGCATGCGCCTGAACGTTCTAGCATGCGCCTGAACGTTCTGGCATGCGCCTATACGTTCTGGCATGCGCCTGAACGTTCTGGCTTGCCTTGCGCCTGAACGTTCTGGCATGCATTGCGCCTGAACGTTCTGTCATGCGCCTGAACGTTCTATCATGCGCCTGAACGTTCTGGCATGCCCAAATAGTAACTTTTTTTTTCTTTTTCTTTTTTGTGAAATACAGGGTATTACACTCTACCCCCCTTAAAGGGATTTCGCCCTCGAAATCAAGTCAAGTAGTGATGAGGGTTATCGGCTTGAGAAGTAGCCACAGGTTGATAAGGAGGCCACTGCATGTGTGCATCACTATATCCATTGATATTATTTTCAGACATCTGCGTAGTTATTGAAGTGAAACAATGGAGCAAGATAGGTGTAAACAATGTTTCATCCTGGGATTGATAAGTGAAAATGATACAATGTACCACATCATCAGTTGGTTCTAGAAAACAATTCAGGGTATTTCTTTTTAATTGTTGCTTCTAGTTCCCATGTTGCTTCCTCTGCGCCGTGGTGATCCAAGAACACTTTCACAAGTGGTATGCTACGTCGCCGTAGTTCTTGAGTTTTTCGATCTAAAATCTGGATTGCTTTCTCCTTATACGTATTTCCTTCCTCAACCCGAACCTCGACTAAAGTGATGATATGCGAAAGATCGGGACGATACTTGCGAAGCATAGATACGTGAAAAATGTCATGAACCTTAGGCATGGACGATGGAAGGGACAGACGATAAGCAAGTTTGCCAATACGTTCAATGATCTGAAATGGACCGATATATCGCGAGGAGAGCTTGCCTTTGATTCGAAAGCGTTTGACACCTCTTGTGCGCTGGACTTTCAGAAAAATAAAGTCCCCCTTATCAAATTCTAGAGGTTGTCTCTGCTTGTCAGCATAGCTCTTCTGTCGACTTTGTGCAATGCGAAGTCGTTCCTTTACTAGTGTGATCTTCTCAGAAGTCTCTTGAACTAGTTCAGGGCCTAACAGCGGTCGATCTGCCATATCTAACCATCATACTGGAGATCTGCAAGGCCGACCATAGAGAGCCTCGTATGGTGCCATGCCGATACTAGTTTGGTAGCTGTTGTTGTATGCAAACTCAGCTAGATGCAAATATTTTGCCCATCTGTCATTAAAGTCCAAAATGCAGCATCGTAACATGTCTTCTAAGATTTGGATAAGCCGCTCTGACTGCCCATCAGTCTGAGGGTGGAAGGCTGTGCTCTTAGTGATCTTAGAACCCATTCTATTCTGGAAGCTTTTCCAAAAGTTGGATGTGAATTGAGGGTCTCGATTAGAGACGATCGTGAGTGGTATGCCATGAAGGCGTGCGATCTCTCTTTCAAATAGTTCTGCAAGTTTGGCGGGATTATCCGTGAACTTTATTGGCAAGAAGTGCGCAGACTTTGTAAGTCTGTCAATGATAACCCAGATAGCATCTTGCCCTTTATTGTTTCGAGGTAAGGCCGTGACAAAATCCATTGCGATGTTTTCCCATTTTCATTCTCCAATAGGTAACGGCTGGAGAAGTCCAGAGGGAAGTCTTCGTTCTGCCTTGACTTTCTGGCAAACGAGACATCGAGCAACGAAGTCTGCAATGTCCTTCTTCATTCCAGAAAACCAGAATTGACGCTTGACATCCTTGTACATCTTGTCACCCCAGGATGCATAGCGTACCTCGAACAGTGCATCTCAATAAGCACTTCTTTACGAACATCAGGATCGTTCGGTAGGCAGTGACATTTTTTATAGAAAACGGTGCCGTCTCCAGAGACCGACCAATGAGGAAGGTCCCGGCCGCTGAGTAGAAGGTCTCGTTTCTCCATTAACATAGGGTCATTGGCTTGAGCGGCTGAAATCTTTCGAACGAGCTCAGAGTTGACTGATAATTGAGAGGGTCGTGGTCTTGGTCCTTCGACGTTCAGCTGTAGGTTAAAGTTCTCCAACTTTGCAGCCAACTTCCCCATTTCGTAGTTAAGAGTGCAAGCAACATAAGATTTTCTACTCAGGGCATCGGCCACAACGTTAGCCTTTCCGGGATGGTACTGGAGTTAAAAGTCATAATCTTTTTAGAATTCCAACCACCGTCTTTGGCGGAGGTTATGGTCTCTCTGAGTGTATATGTCCTTAAGACTCTTGTGATCCGAGAAGACCTCAAACCGTTCACCGTATAGGTAATGACGCCATAATTCAGCGCAAATACGACAGCTGCAAGTTCCAAGTCATGCGTTGGGTAATTACCCTCATGAATCTTCAGTTGTCTGGATACATATGCAACCACTTGGCCTCCTTGCATTAGCACGGCACCTAAGCCTTGGAGAGAGGCGTCGGTGTATAATGAGAATCCAATTGCATTTCTTGGAGTGATAAGTACAGGTGCTGTCGTGAGGCGTTTCTTCAATTCCTGAAATGATGCTTCACAAGCGAGATTCCAGATAACTCGCACGTCTTTTCGAGTGAGCGTGGTCATAGGTTCAGCAATCTTTGAGAAGTCCTTGATGAAGCGTCTGTAATAGCCAGCCAAACCAAGAAAACTCCTAATCTGAGTAACAGTGGTAGGCTGCTTCCAGTTTAAAACTGCTTCAACCTTAGAAGGATCTACCTCAATGTCATTGCCTGAAACCACATGGCCGAGGAATAGAACTCTCTTTGCCCAAAATTCGCACTTACTCAACTTTGCATACAGTTGGTGGCTTCTCAAGGTCTAGAGGACTATCTTCAAATGTATTTAACTAAGAACTCGTAATGACCGTACCGAGTTCTGAACGCCGTCTTGGTGATGTCCGACTCTCGGATCCGAAGTTGGCGATAACCGGACCGTAAATCAATCTTAGAGAAGTATTTGGCATCTCTAAGTTGGTCGAACAAGTCATCGATCCTGGGCAACGAATATCTGTTCTTGATGGTGACGTTATTCAACTTGCGATAATCGATGCATAGTCGTAACGAACCATCTTTTTTGCGAACAAATAGAACCGGAGCGCCCCAGGGTGATGAACTCTTTCGGATGAAGCCATTACTCTCTAATTCCTTATGTTGTTTGTCTAATTCGACCAGTTCGACATTTGACATTTTGTATGGTTGAATTGAAATAGGCCTTGTCCCAGGTATGAGGTTGATCTCAAAATTGAATTCCCTAACTGGAGGTAGACCAGGAAGGTCATTAAAAAAACTGTTGGGAATTCAGATATAACTGGAACATCATGTACTTCGAGAGGGTATAGTGCTGGTGAGTTGGTTTCATTGCCAAGGGATAGAGCTCGAAGTTGTGCCTTGAGAAAGGCAACGGTTGATTTGTGTATCCATTGCCTCGTTCCCTGAAGCTTGACCTACTCTCCTGTAGGCAAGGTTAACTGAACTTGCTTCTTCATACATTCGTTATTTGCATTCAGTGGTGTTAGCCAGTCCATGCCGAGGATGATGTCGAAGTCTTCAAAATCCATCACAAAAAGATCGGCATATATTATATGTTCTGACATTCGAAGCTCACATCGAGAACACTGCAAGTTGACGTCAGCACTAGATCCGAACGGTGATGTGACATGGAGTGTGATGTTTGTGGGTTCAGGATGCAGGCCTAAATGTCTTACCAATGCTGATGATATAAAATAATGTGTAGCACCTGAATCAAACAAAACATGCACCATTGTATTGAACAAAGGAAAGGTACCTTCGACTACATTGTTGTTTGGGAAGGGTTGGTGAGCGATGGCATATGCTTTGCCCTGATTCCATTGACCCTGGTTCTGTTGGTTCTGTCTGGTTTGGGCATTAGCAGCAGGTGGTGCTTGTTGGATCAGAATAACGGGAATAGGTTGCTGCAGGTACGGACAGGCATATCTTACGTGGCCCTTCTGGCCGCAGTTGAAACAAGTCGGCCTGTACTGCTGATTGTTTTGCGGGCCATTCTGATTATTCTGCTGGCCTAACTAATTGTGGTGTCGACCACCACCTCTGCCATTTCCGTTTCTACGGCCACCACTTCCATAACGACCTCCACGGCCATGATTTCGGAAACCCTGATGGTGAAGGTAGATGGTTCAGCCGTAGGTGTTGTGGCCTCATTCTGCGAAACCGAGGCTGGGAGGGCTGGGTTTTGATTGTAGTAGGGCTTCTTCTTGTTGCCCTGTTGTAAGCCTTGTTGGGACAACGTTGCAGGTCGTTTGCCCTTATTCATTCGCTGTTCCCGTAAGATAGTCTCCTGTTCAAAGCTGATGGCCCTGTCAACAACCTCCTTGTAAATCTTAATATCCAAGATCGACAAGGCGTGTCGAATGTCATGGCGAAGACCATTATAAAATTTCTCAGTCTTATCTCGCTCTGTTGAGATGGTGGAGAGAGAGTAGACTGATAATTCTTTGAATTTTCCACCGTATTCTCTGACGGTCATGGTTCCCTGATATAACTTAGCAAATTTCTGGCGCTTCTGCTTTGTCACCGCGCTGGGAAAATACTCATCAATAAACATTGACTCAAACTGTTGCCAAGTCATATCAGATATATTGACCCTTGGGTCTTCTTTTACTGTGATCCACCATGTGTTTGCGGCACTAACAAGTTGGTAGGTTGCTAGTGGAATTTTGCGAGTCTCATCGACTCCCATTGCATCAAGAGCCTTCTTTGACTCATCCAGCCACTTTTGCACCTCATCAGCCTCAATGGTGCCAGCGAAAGTAAGAGGTTGTAGCCGCTTGTATTTAGTAATCTGATCGGTTTGAGCTTTCGATCCAAGCTTTACAGGTGCTTGAACCGTGGTAACCTGACTGGTCGCGGTCTCACGAACGGTCGTTTGAACAGTGACTTTGATTGCTTCAATAAATCCGGCGAAAAAGGTTTCCATGCTCGAAGGCATAGTAAAGGGTGCGGGTGGGGGTGGTATTGCCTGCCCAGATGTAGTGGTAGTATTCAGGGTGGCCTGTGCTGTTGGCGAAGGCGTCGGTTCCTGAATCTCAGGAGGTACCTCCACTGCTGGACGAACAGTACGTAGCCTTCCTCTCTTCCTGGTTTGCATTTTCTCGCTGGTAAGGAAAAATAAAACCAAGAGTAAGAAACTGTAGCCAAGTATAATGTGATAGTATGCTTAGCAACAATTTTGAGAGTACTGCAATACTAAAATCACCTATTTTTCTAAGTATAGTGTAAGGTTTTTGTTGAGGAATCAAAGAATCTTAAATATCTCGTATGTTTGGCCATGGTGTAAAAACAAGGTTAGAATATTTATAATAAGTAGAAAACTTTGCAAGTATTTAAAATGATTTGGTTCAGGTTTTTGTGAACATACATATATATTTCATTGAAAATCCATACGAGTCATAAGAATTCTAAGATTTGCCTCGGTAAATATCCTGATCTAACGTTCTATCGTAATCTTATGTATTCAGACGCTTACTCTTAGTTTTTTTGATTATTATCCAAGTTCATGTGTCCCATACCACATGAATTTAGTAATAAGGGTGGCAACCAAGTTAAGTTGTATGAACACGGTCTCTAAAAACATTGGCTGAATAGAAGTTCACTAATAGTATCGTCCAAATTTACTCGTCCCATACCGTGTAAACTTAGTGATAATATTAGTAATGCAACTTTCTCCAAATGTTTCTTTTCACACAAGGTCATGGGTTTTCTTACTTCCACATTTTATTTAGTATCCTCCAATTTTTTTGTGTCCCATACCACTCCAAAGTTAGTGATACAAAAGAAAGAATGGTTGTAAGTCGGCCCACCAAAGATAGTTTTTAAACAAAACAATTTCATTCATATATATCAAAGAAAAGTTTACAATGCCAGGAATTAATTTTAACTTTCTTGCCTACTACTGCTCCTTCGAGATCTACTGCTACGTACAGAACAACTACTAACAGAAGGTTGAGAGTGTGCACGCTCTGCGTCGGAGTTTTGCAACTGGGTTAATATATTATTGTGGCTCTCTCTCAGTGTAGCAATATTGGATGCCATTTCATCTAACCGTTTAAGTAGGTTAGTCGGTTGTCCCATTGGTGGTTGATGGGTAGTTTGTCCCATAGGTGAAGGGTAGGCCATAGACATTGGGGGAAAGTATTGGTTCATAGGTGGAAGGTTGTTGTTTTGGTTGTGGTGAAAAAGTTTGAAACAATGGGCTTATTGGGATGTTGTGTCCTCCAAGATTTGGTGACGCCCAATATTGTTATTGTTGGTTCACAACAACTTGTGGAACTGGCTGATACTGTACCGTAGGAGTTGGAAGTCTTTGGTACGAAGTGGTGCCTTGAGTTGCCACGTTCCAAGTTGGTGGATTTGCTTGCGTACCTTGTCTATCATGACTTTGTGTAGGTTGAGTTAGTGTGGCATATAACTCTTCGTCGGTGAATGGTCGATCTGTTGGATCACTATTCAGGGCTGGGTCTGATGTAGGATTTGGATTTGAATCATTATTTGGGCCTTCTTGGACGGGCATCTTGCGTCGACTTTTGCGAAGGCAACGCCCTTGCTGGTCTCTCCTTCTTTCAGCATTTCGTATTGTCGTGCCGAATACATCTTCGTCAGTTACCCCTCCACTTGTGCCATATGTCTTGAAGATAGAGGATGTTGTATCTGGTTCAGTGATGAGCTTTGACGCTCCATCGAAAGTGGCGACGTTTGCCTCGGATAGTATCCTCATAATCAAGACACCGTAGCCGAGGAATTCTTTTCTTAAAGGGTGTTGTATCACCCGCAACATTTGTTGGATAATAATGTGAGGTAGGGAGACCGTAATTTTCTTCTCTATGCAGTATAACATAAGAAGTTGAGCCCTTGACGTAGTGCCTCTAGTCCCCCTTTCTGGCAAAATGTTGTCGTATACAATCTTTCCGAGGCCGGCAAGAGATGGATTAAGATGATTGTTTGGGTGGTTGGTGTATGTTGATTGAGTGTATGGCTTTTTGGCGAGGGAATTGAACAATTGTTCATTAGATTCTGCGATCTCTGCAACTGTCTGAGGTTCATGTGGATCAATAATCCTCTCCTCAATCGGAATCTCCAAAAGGCGAGCAATAATCTCGATATTGATAGGAATTTTCGTTCCCATGATTGTTGTCTCCAAATGATGGCTGATCTCATCTCCGTGAAGTCCTACGTAATTCATGGCTTCATAGAAGGATCTGACCAAGTTGTAAGAGACTTGACCCTCGACTTTAGTTATATTTAACCAATCCAGTGTTGCGAGTTTGTCATGAAGGATTGGGCGGAGGCGAAGATCTCTATTGTCGATGCTCCTCATAGTCATAACCTCTCTTTTGGACAATTCCGTTAGTCTAGTGGGAATTGGTTCCCTGCTAGTGGAAGTTGTTCCTTCCCTTTAGGCCATTCTTTTGCTGAAAGGAAAATAAATTTGTGTGAAAGACACAAAATATATTCCTAACATTTTTAAGATTTATGCCTTGTCTGCTAGACATTATTTTCGAGTTTTCTTTTGATGTTTATGTCATCATGAAAATTTTTTCATTAGTGATTTGATGTATATATGTCATATTTACATATGAATATATAGACATATGTAATCATAACTATATATAGTTTCCATAAATCAACTATATATATATATATATATATATTTGAAATTAAACTATATAAAAATCATATATAGTTGTTTTTAATCCAAATCTTAACTATATATATAATTCATATATATATAGTTCTAGATATATCAAATAAATTTTTATTTTTTTTTCAAATAAATTTCTTTTTTTTTTCAAAATTTTTTTTTTTCAATTTTTTTTTTTTTAAATAAATTTTTTTTTTCGAATATATATTTTTTTTTGTACGTACCTCATATACACTAAGGTATATAGATATATATATTCAATCAAAACTACACATATAGTTTCTAATAAATCACGACTATATGTATACCTAAATCAAACTATATAAAAATCATATAGTTTTCTAGATATATATTTAATACAAATCATAACTATATATAATTCATATATATATAGTTCTAAAGATATATATATCTAGTAAAATTTTTCTTCTCCTAATTAGGTGGACTTGGGCGGGCCGTGGACCGTACGCTCTGATACCATTAAATGTCACACCCCGCCCGGACGCGCCTAAACCGGCGGTACACTCGCGGATGGGGCGCGCATTTGGAACAATAACAATGGTAACAACAGAGTGCGTAGGGAAAATACAGTACACACAGTACAAATATGATTTCATTTAATTCAGAATACTTTTGTACATAAAATGGCCAAGGGAACATCCTCCCAAAATTTCCAATGAATCATACAAAGGGTACAAAATGTGGGCCCCATAACCTGCACCCAGTCCACCCTAATTTCCTGTGAAAGATTGGATAATAATGGAGTGAGCTTAACGCGCTCAGTGGGTAAATAGTGCATGAGTATAACAATTAATAAAGCATACTTCAATATCAAATATCTTAAATACACATGTGAGCATCATAATCAATCAATATGAATGTATGCATGACACCGTCTCGTAATGGTTTGATGAACGTACATCGCCTGAATTCCAGTACAGGAACAATGCTCTGGATTCACGTATTGAAGTCCCTCCCCGGGTGTAGCCGTGTTCTCATGTACGTCCCTCTCCAGAGAAATGTAATGAATAGCGAGCAATGCTCCTAACTATTCTATGAGTCATAAACCATATACGTCCCTAGGTGGTGATATGTATGATGCCAATGTATGAACTGGTCTAGTCTACTGGTCTACTCTTTTCTTGTCATTTAGACTGACTTTGGCAACGTCTGGTGATCCTTATCAGGGTTGGTATCACGACGTGCAAGATTAGGACATCCAGTATTACTGTATAAGCTGATAGCTTTCAATAAGACCAACTAGATCAGTCCCCAGTTGAGAGGTGAGACACAAGGTCTGCTTAAATACCAATTGCCTAGAGCAGCCCGCTGCCTCCCGTTCACTATTTAAAGTTTCTGAGGACAAGACCGAGTCTAGTTGAGTCAGATTGACCACAAATCCGGCATTATAACAGTGCAATACATTAATTCAAAATATACAGGCATAAGTGCGGCAGTATAAACAGTATATGACATAATGCAGTGTAAATGAATAGTAGACATAATAATCATTGAATGTAAACTTTAATAAAAGTTATGAAACACGCAAACCTATGTTTCGTTCCCCACCTTTAGATAAAAACTTCTTCTTTCAAATCTGCTGCTTTCCTCCGGACAGAACTTCGTTGCACCGTACCGAGAGTCTCGGACAGAGAGTCGCAAAAACTAAAAACTTAGAATGCGTGGAAAGGAGAAGAAATTCACAAGATAAGGTGATTTCGTGTGAGGAATGAGAAATGATGAGGTTTCTTATATAGAGATTTTTGCGCCTGAACGTTCTGGCATGCGCCTGAACGTTCTGGCATGCGCCTGAACGTTCTTGCATGCGCCTGTACGTTCTGGCATGCGCATGAACGTTCTGGCATGCTCCTGAACGTTCTGGCATACCTTGCGCCTGAACGTTCTGGCATACCTTGCGCCTGAACGTTCTGGCATGCGCCTGAACGTTCTGTCATGCACCTGAACGTTCTGGCATGCCCAAATAGTAAATCGAGAAAACTCTGAATTTGAGTAACACTGGTAGGTTGCTTCCAGTTTAATATCGCTTTAACCTATGAGTGATCCACTTCAATGTCATTGCCTGAAACTACATGACCTAGAAATTGAGCTTTCTTTGCCCAAAATTTGCACTTACTCAACTTTGCATATAATTGGTGGTATCTTAAGGTTTGGAAAACAATCCTCAAATGCGTCTTATGATCTTCCTCTGTTGGTGAATACACCAAGGCTACAAAGACCACCATGAATTGATCTAAATATGGTCTGAAGATACGATTCATCAGATCCATGAACGCAGTAGGTATATTAGTTAGACCGAATGGCATGACCAGGAACTCGTAATGACCATATCAAGTTCTGAAACCTGTTTTATTGATGTCCGATTATCTGATCCGGAGTTGATGATAGCAAAATCGTAAATCAATCTTAGAGAAGTATTTAGCATCTCTAAGTTTGCAGAACAAGTCATCGATCCTAGGCAATGGATATCTGTTCTTGATGGTTACGTTATTCAACTTGCAATAGTCGATGCAAAGTCGTAACGAACCATCCTTTTTGCGAACGAACAGAACTGGAGCGTCCCAGGGTGATAAGCTTTTTCTGATAAAGCCTGTACTCTCCAATTCCTTCAGTTGTTTGTCCAACTCAACCAGCTTGACGTTGGACATTCGGTATGGTGGAATTGAGATGGGTTTGATTCCCGATATCAATTGGATTTTGAAGTCAAATTCCCGAACCTTGGGTATGCCAGGAAGGTCGTTTAGAAATACCATTGGGAATTCATATATGACTTCGATGTCGTGCATATCGAGAGGGTATGGTGGTGGTGGCTTATTGTCGTCACTAATGGATAGAGATCGAAGTTTTGCTTTGAGAAGTGAGATAGTTAAGCTGCGTATCCATTTCCGGATGCCTTGGATCATGACTTCTTCTCCAGTAGGTAAAGTTATTTACACTGGCTTCTTTAGATAATCGATTTTAGCGTTGTCCATGCCGAGAATGATGTCAAAGTCTTTTATGCCCATGACCAGGAGATCTGCATGGATTATGTGTCCTGACATTCTAAGTTCACATCTAGAACATCTCTCGTTAATGTTAGTACCAGGTTCTATTGGTGTTGAGACATAAATAGTAATATTGGTTGGTTCAAGTTGCAAGCCTAATTGTGTTACCAATGCAGAAGATATAAAGGAATGCGTGGAACCTGAATCAAATAATACATGTACCATTGTATTAAACAAAGAAAGTGTACCTTTCACGGTGTAGGCTCTTCCTTGTTGTCTTTGTCCCTAGTTTTGGTAGTTCTGTCTAGGCTGGGCGTTTGCAACAGGTGGGGCTTGTTGGACTGGGACTACGGGAATTAGCTGTTGTTGTTGTGGAGGGTGGGGACAGAGCCTTTTTTCGTGGCCCTGTTGGCCGTAATTGTAACAAGTCAACCTCTGATCGTGAGGTGCTTGTTGTTGGTTCAGTTGATCGTGCTGATTGTGGTGTTGCTAGCCACCACCTCTCCTATTGCCATTGCGGCGACCGCCTCTGCCATTGCGACTTCCCCTGTTCTGATTTTGAAAACACTATTGGCCAGGGTTAAAAGTTTCAGCCACAGGTGCAGTGACCTCTTGCTTTTGCACGGGGGCTGGGAGAGTTGGGTTTGTACTCTGATAGGGCTTCTTCTTGTTGCCCTGCTAGGCAAAATTTTCCACCCGTTTTCTTCAGTTCTTGCTCCATTTTCTTTTGCTCAAAGTTCATGGCCATATTGACTAGCTCCCTGTAATTCTTGAGCTCCAAGATTGACAGGGCTTGTGGAATGTCTGGACGAATGCCATTATAGAATTTTTCAACCTTATCTTGCTCCATTGAGATGGTGGAAAGAGAAAAGACCGATAGTTCTTTGAACTTGACAGCATACTCATGGACTACCATGTTGCCCTGGTAAAACCTAGCAAACTCCTGGTGTCTTTGCCTCTTTACTGCGCCAGGAAAGTACTCATCAATGAATAATGACTCGAGTTCCAACCAAGTCATGTATGTTACATTGACCCTTGGGTCTTCCATCACCGTTTTCCACCAAGAGTTAGCTACACCAACAAGTTGGTAGGAAGCTAGTGGAATATTTTGACCCTCATCGATTCCCATAGCCTCAAGAGCCTTTTTTGACTCATCAAGCTATTTCTGTGCTTCATCCACATTAATGGTGCTAGAAAAGATAAGACGTTGTAGCCTTTTATAGTTTCTGATCTGGTCGGTTAGATCAAACAGGTGCCTGGATGGTGATCACCTGATTGGCCGTAGTCTCACGGACGACCATTTGTATAGTCACTTTCATCGCCTCAATGAATCAGGCGAAAAAGTGTTCCAAGGTTGAGGTGGGATTGCCTATCCGGAAGTGGTGGCAGTGTCATGTGCAGCCTATTCCGTCTTTGGAAGTGGCGGTTGCTGATTCTGTGTCTCAAGAGGTGCCTCCTCTGTTGGACGAATTATCGAGCGTGGCCTTCCTATTTTCTTGGTTTGCATTTTTCTCTCACTGGCAAGAAGAAAAATAGAACTCCTCTTTAGGAAATGTAGCCAAGTATAGTGACACGATATTCTGAGCAATTCATAGTTTTAAGAGTTCTGTAAATATAAAACCACCTACTTTTCTAGGTATGATGTAAAGTTTTGGTGAGGAATCAAAAAGTCTTGTGTGCCTCGTATGTTTGGCTAAAGAATAAAACAAGGTTGGAGTGTTTACATAATAAGTATAAAATCTTGGAAGTATTTCAAATATTTTGTTTCTGGTCTTATGAACATACTTACCTTTTTGAAAATCCATATGAGTCATAGAAATTCTGAGACTAGCCTCTGCAAATGCCCTAGTCTAGCATTTTATTGCAATCTGATGTATTCAAACTCCTTTCCTTAGCCTTTCTAATTATCATCCAAATTCTTGTGTCCCATATCACATGAATTTGGTAATAGGGGGTACAATCAAGTTAAGTTGTATGAACACGGTCTCTAAAAACATCGGTTGGAGAGGAGTTTACTAATAGTATCGTCTAAGTTTACTCGTTCCATACCGTGTAAACTTAGTGATAATCTTAGTGATTCAACTTTCTTAGATGTTTTTCATACAAGGTTGTGGGTTTTCTTACTTCGAAGATTTTATTTGGTATCTATCAATTTTGTTGTGTCCCATACCACTCCAAAGTTAGTGATACAAAAGAAAATAATGGTTGTAAGTCGACCCACCAAACATAGTCTCAAACAAAACATTTCATTCATAAAAAAAAATTTACAATGTCAGTTAATTTTTCTAGTTCCCCTGCCTACTATTCTGCCTAGTTCTCCTAATAGTTGCGGAGTTACTACTAGAAGAAGGCTCATAGGCATTCTGTTGGTCTTCTAAGACTTGTATTCAGTCGATCATACTTCTAAACCCATCACACATTTTAACAAAACATGGCATAATAGTCTGTAATACGTCATCTTGGTTGGCTGGTTGTCCCCTCGAGGGAGGGTAGGCCGGCTGTCCCATCGACGAAGGGTAGGCTGTGGGCATTGTTGGAAATTGTTGGTCGATTGGCTGACCCATTGGTGGAGGGTAGTTGGTTTGATAGGTAGGTTTGTACATTTGTGGGGAAGCTTTTGGAGTTGGTCTATAAGAGGTTTCCCTAACTGGAACTTCTTAGAAGGTTGGATTTGCTTGAGTCGGAAAGTTTCAAAAAAATGGACTTATCGGGGTACTTCTTGAGTCGGAATCCCTTTAGGCGTCATATTCCCTTGGGTCGGGGGGTTCCAGAAAGGTGGATTTACCGGAACTCCCTGTCCGCCTAGATCTGGCTTGGGTTGGTCAAAGTTTTATTCCTAGTTCCCAAAGATTTCATCTTTCGTGACCCATTGTTAATTGGGTTGTTCATTGTTTGAGTCTGGGTCTCTCTCAGTCATTTGCTTTGCTTCTTTATTTTGCGCTCCTCTGGTAGGAATCTTGCGTCGACTTCTTTGTCGATCACTGATTGTGTCTCCACTAGCCCATTTGTTGTTTTTCTCCAAAATGACGCCAAATAATTCTTCATCGATCACCCCTCCTTTTGAATTGAAGGTTTTGGAATAGGATGCCAATGAAACCATTTTCGTAATTGGTATAGAGGATTAATCAAAGGTATTAAGGTTTGCCTCGGCTAGCAACTTCATGATTAAAGCTACATAGTCGAGGTGTTCCTTTTGGGTAGGGTTTTGGGTTACTCTAGCCATTTGTTGAATGATGATGTGAGGTAGGGAGACAAAAGTTCCCTTGTCTAGGCAATATAAGACAAGGAGTTGAGCCCTTGTCATCATGTTCCTACTCACCACTTCGGGCAAGATATTATCAACCACAATCTTCCCAAGGCCTGCAAGGTTTGGTCTTAGTAGTGTATTTGGGAGGCGGGCGCATTTCTTGTCGATGTATGCCTTCAGAGTGAGGGTGGTGAATAGTTGTTCTTTTGATTCTACAATCTCCACAACGGCCTAGGATTCATGTTGATCTATGATCTTGGTTCCTATGGGGATCGTCATTAGTCGAGATATGGCTTTAACGCTGACAAAAATTGTTATTCCCTTGAACTGTGTTTCCAAGATAGGGTTTCTTTTATTTTCCTGGAGTCCCGCAACACCCATGTTGTCGTAAAACAACCTAACCAAGTTGAGGGAGACATCACCTTCAACATTAGTTATGTTTAGCCACCCCAGCTTCGCGAACTTGTTGTGAAGGATTGGGCGTAAGCGAGATTTTCCATGTCTATATTCCTTATTAAAACAACCTTCTGATCGTGAAGGTCCGCCAGTCTTGTGGAAACTTGTTCTCGTCGTTCCTTCACTAGTGCCCATTTTCTTGCTGAAAGGAAGATAAAACTTGTAAAATGCAAAAAAATGTATTCCTAAATTTTTTGTTTAAGATTTAGTTTTTTGCCCCTTGGACAATATTTTCTCACTTCCTCTTGATGTTTATGCCAACATTTCATCTAAGCAACTATTTATTTTAAGTATTCCACTCCTCTGGGCAATCTTAAGTAGTGGCTTTGGGCGGGCCGTGGACCCCTCGCTCTGATACCATTAAATGTCACACCCCGTTCGGACACGCCTAGACTGGCGGGACACTCACAAGCGAGGCGCGAATAAATTATAATAGTTATCGAGTGTGCAGGTACATAATTCAAGTACAAGTCTATTTTTATTGATTTATGAATGTAATTTTGTATAGAATGTAGGCGGTCCAGAGACCGCCAATAATGAGGGCACATCCTCTACAAAAATCTCCCTAACTAATTGAATAATTAAGTAAGGGGTACAGAATGAGGGCCCAAAAATACATTCACTCAATCCACCCTAGACTCCTGTAAAATGGTTAGCAATGAGATGAGCTATTGCCCAGTGGGTAAACTAGTTTGTGAATATGACAATTAATAAAGAAGACATCATAATCATACATCAGATATACACAACATAGCATCATAAACAGTGCACAATAGTTTAACAGGTAAGTATACATCACATCGTCTCGTAATGACTCTGTGACCGTATGTCACCCTAAGTTCACGTACAAATGTCCATCTCCAAGTAATCCTGGGTTCACATTGTATGTCCATTTCCAGGGGAAACATTAATAATAGTGGGCACAATTACACCAGTAAATAATCCATAGATCACAGACCACTTACGTCTTTAGGTGGATCTTATTTTATGTATGATAACTATGCATGTCTAGGTTCAGACTTTACTTACATTAGACAGGATTTGATAACATTTGGTGATGCTTATCATGGTTGGCATCACCGCGTGCATTGTCAGGATGTCCAGTATCACCTATACAAGCAGACAACTTTCAATAGGACCAACCAGATCAGTCACCAGGTCGAGAGGTGGGAATACAAGGCCTCGCTTAAATACCAAGTCTTTTAGATAAATAAGTTGTCTCCCATTCACTATTCAAAGTTACTGAGGACAAGATTAAGTCTGGTTTAATCAAATTGACCGCTAATCCGGCATGGTAACAGTATAATACATGGACTCCAAATATTAAGGCATAAGCATGACATGTATGAACACTATACATAATAATGTAGCATAAGTGAATAATAGACATAATGATAAATGAATGAAAATTTTATGGAAAGTCATAAAACACGCAAACATATGTTTCGTTCCCACCTTGAAATTGTACTTCTTTTCGAAACTAGCATTTCCTCTTGATGAGAACAGCTTCACACCGCAAAGAGAGTCTCAAAATAGGAGAGAGAAAATCACAAGGAGAGTGAAAGAAACCAACCCAAAGAGAGAGAGAGGGGGAGAGAGTTATGGTGTGAGAAATTAGGGGGGAGAGGCCCCTTTTATAGAGCCCCCATGCTCGAATGTTCGGGCTTTTCACCCAAATGTCCTTGCTTCGACCCGAACATTCAGGTTTCTGCCCAAACATCGGGGAATGCCCCTTTTTTTGTGTAAACCAAGGGTATTATAGCACTTAGGATGGAACAACCCCCTACTCTTACGGCTGAAAGTTCCAAAAAGAACTTTAAGAAGTGGGATCGTTCCAATCGCATAAGTCTCATGATCATGAAGCGTACAATTCCTGAAACCTTCAGGGGCACTGTATCCAAAGAAAGTAATGCCAAATTATTCCTTGAAGAAATTGAAAAGCGTTTTGCCAAAAACGAAAAGGCTAAAACAAGCACGCTCCTGGCTAGTCTTGTTTCAATAAGGTATAAGGAAAAAAGGAACGTGTAACAACCCACATTCACAAATGACATCACAGTGACGTAAATTGCACAACTCTAGATGTTTGTGTAAATATTTAATATGTACTATACTTGTATTTTGATCATATATATATGATGTATGGTTTTTATTTATTACTTAGATGATGATGTGACAAATGCATGCTATTTTAGAGATTTTATCATTATTAATATTGTCATTTATGTGCTAATGACATTGATAGTGATAATAATACACATCACTAAAGTAATATATTAATAGTGACATATTAATATTAATGTATGTGTTATTAATTGTATAACGGGGCCAATTGGACCATGATTTGAAATGGTTATGTATTGATTAAATAAATCAAAAAATGATGGAATTGTTGGAATTAGTGGATTGGTTAGCAACTCACATATGAGGTTGTGATTGGGTAAAGGCCATGTCGCTAACAAATGAGCCCTTGAGCAAACACTTGGCATTGTGTTGGAGTATGATTAACACTTGGCAAAATGGGTGCATGTGGGTGTAACATGTGCCTCAATCTCTCATTGTCTTCATCGAGGGACGTTTTTGAGAGAGCAAGGTTGAGAGAAGGGAAAAAAAAAGGAGAACAAGGAGAGAAGAAAGCTAACCTTTCAGCATTTACCATCAGAGGCTAGATCTTTTTGATCCATGGTTGGATCAAGCTTAAAATTGGTCATATTGTTCATCTTTGATATCTCTTCATTAGTGTTGGTGGAGATCGTGATCGGCGTTGGATGTTAAGAGTTATAACCTTCCAAATACAACTGATCGGAAAATCTAGATTTCTCGCACAATTTAGATTAAACTACTGGAACTCCTAAATCTATCGTTGGATGAATGTGATACTTTAGGAGATGGTTCAAAACTGAACGTTTTAGATTATGAACGGCTAAGATGTTTACTGGTTGAGTATTTTGTGAGATATAATTGTCTGAGTTCAAATATTTTCAGCAGGAAGGGAGAAACCGTCCAATTAGAGTTGCCTTAATCAAAGACGTATATCTCTTTGATCTGCCGTTGGATTTAGCTCAATTTTGGATAGAAGGTTTGTCTCTTGATATTCTTGAATCTGAACGGTTAGGTATTTCTTTGGGTAGTTTGTTATATCTAAACAATGCATTGAATTAGGAGTGTAATTAATGTTTCTAATTCCATTATTAAAGATGTTTAAATGTGACGCCATGTATTTGACCTTAACTCTAGAAATGTGACCTATAGCTTTCCATTTGAAATGCATGTCAACTATGTTGATTATATGGGTCATTGTGGATGAATGATGGTTTAAAATACTGATTTTGCATGGTGGAAAACCTAGGTGTAGCGCAAATTTAGCTTAGGCCATGAATTTGGGAATTTGCCCAAATTTGGGGCTTTTGGCCTAGACTAAGTCAATTGATTAAATTGACATGGGGATTAGTCTAATTGACCCAAATTATGATTGAATGCATTGTATTATGATGGTTGGATCATGAGAATTAACGTTATGCATTCTTTTGGGTTAAATGAGTTTAATTAGATGTAAAATGGTTTAATTGAGTTACATGGGTTAGCTCATAGGTGCAACCATTTTAGAGTCTAAAATTGGCTATGGAATTGGGGTTTAATCATGGTTAATAAGCATGTAATTGGACTGATTTTAATGATGAATGAACCTATGTATATTCAGGGTTTGTGATTGATCCAATTATCCCCAATTGTGCCAATTGAGGTTGAAGTGCCTAGTCTTAGTTGGATTTGGATTGGCTAAGTCTAGCCTATCAATTGTGAGTGTTTCTTTACATTTGATTTCTATATGTGGCATTGTATTATATAAAGTGTTTGAACTAACATATATGTGTTATGCATGTTTTAACAATTCATGAAATGAATCTAAGCATAGTCTAATAGGGTTAGCAATTGGGTGGATCTCCTAGTATGGAATTCTAGGGAATTCCATAGGGCTAGATGGTGATCCCTAATTGGGGACCTGGCAAAGGATTTTATTGATTGTGTATGTTAGGATTCGCCTAGGCATGATACTTGTCTTGGTGGGCGGATCTTATGGTTCATACAATCTCATAAATCCTAATAGAATACGGGTAAGGAAGTTCAATCAGGCGTTGGGTTTCGCACGCTCAAGCTCTTGATTGCTTCTTACTCAGGAGGTGTCTAGGATTGCATATTACATGTTTAGAAAATAAAATGCAACGTCCTGAATATTGAGATAATGCATTATGTTTAACATATATATGATCTTGTTTATCACCATGTTATTTAAATTGCTTTGATGAGCTTTTACCATGTTTTATCTAAATGCATGTATATTGCCACTTGTAGAAAACATTCACTGAGCTTGTTGTAGCTCACACCTCATTCTTATCATTTCAGGTTCTGATAGGAAGGGGAAGAGAAAGGCTTAGCTACGTTGAGCTTCTCAATTTTTGGTGACATAGGTGTTTAGTACATTTCTTTATATTTTGTTAAATATGTACTAAATAACACCTATTGCATATACTTAACACATAGATGGGATGTATTTATGGTTAGGTATGGTTTGTATATTTTGGACTTATGGAATTTTATATTTGTCATTTTTGGAGATGTGATTATATGGTGTTGTTTTGATTATATCTTTGTTTGGATAGTGTTGTGATGTGGGATTATGTGTTTATTAGGTTGTTTAAATTAGGTTGATGGGACGCCGGGTGTATCAAGGGAGGATATACCTGGGGGTTTTGTGCCGGTCATGACGTCACTGGTCGTGGGTTGTAACAAAACGTAAGGAAGTAGATCATGGAGATGTCTCATCTTGCTTTGAAATTGAAGGCACTAAAGTTAGAGTTGTCTGAGGACTTGCTCGTGCATTTGGTTTTGATATCTCTTCTTGCACAATTTAGTCAAATCAAGATCAGTTACAACTGCCAAAAGGACAAATGGACTCTCAATGAGCTCATTTCACATTGTGTGCAAGAAAGGAAAAGGCTGAAGCAAGAGAAGACTAAAAGTGCTGACTTGGCATCAACCTCTGAGGACAAGAGCAAGAAAAGGAATAAGAGTAAGGAAGCTGCAAGTGCTGCACCGCAATAGAAGCAACAAAAGTGACAAGATGAGAACTCTACCTATTTCTTTTGCAAACAAGGGTGGACACAAGAATAAGGATTATACCAAGTATCACTCTTGGCGTGCAAAGAAAGGTATGCTTCTCATTTTTGTTTGTTTCGAGGTTAATTTAACTTCTATACCCAGACACACTTGGTGGATAGATTTCGGTCTTGCTACTCACATATATGTGTCTACGTAGGGTTGTCTGAGTTGTCGAATGCTAAGTGATGTTGAAAGAAACATCTATGTAGCCGATAACAAAGCAGTTGAAGTTGAGGCCATAGGGACTTTTAATTATTAAAGACTGGTTGTTATTTGGATTTGAAAGAGACATATGTTGTACCATCTTTTAGACAAAATTTGGTTTTTATTTCTTTACTGGACAAATTTGGTTATTCTTGTTCATTTGGAAATAGTGAGTTTAGTCTATTTCAAGATTCAAATCTTATTGGTACTGGTTCTTTATCTTTTCATGATAACCTATATTTACTTGATATTGTTGCCTTATTTAATGAAACCTTGCATTCAAGTTCACATGGTACAAAACGCAATATATTATGGCACAAGCGTTTAGGTCATATATCTAAACAAAGAATCGAGAGACTTCTGTCAAATGAAATTCTTGATCCCCTTGATTTAACAGACTTTCAAGTTTGTGTTGAGTCTATAAAGGGGAAACAGACAAACATTAGGAGATTAGGTGCTAACAGGAGTTCAAAAGTCTTAGAACTCATTCATACTAATATTTGTGGACCATTCAACCTCGTGGAATGGTCAACAATATTTCATTTCGTTCATAGATGACTACTCACGTTATGGCTACCTATGTCTAATTCATAAAAAAATCTTAGTCATTGGATGTGTTTAAGACTTTCAAAGCTAAAGTTGAGACTCAACTCAGCAAGATGATTAAAGTTGTTAGATCTGACTGTGGTGTAGAATACTACGGCAGATATGATGGATCAGGTGAACAACGTCCAGGACCTTTTGCAAAATTCCTAAATTAATGCGGTATCGTCCTGCAGTACACCTTGCTGGGTAGTCCTAGCATGAATGGTGTTGTTGAGAAATGAAACTGGACGCTTACGAATATGGTGAGTGATGAGTAGGTATTTATAGTATATGTTTTAGAGCATGTTTTAGGTATATTTTATGGTGTTTAGTTCATATATTAGGTTAGTTTATCATAAATTTGGTTATTTGATAGGTTAGTCAAGTTTTGTTATATTTGCATTATTTCGATTTGAATTTTTATAGGTTAGTTCATGTGATCCTATAAACATGCTACTCATTGAGTTTGCTTTGTTTTGCAGGTGTTTAGATGTGTTGAACATAGATTTGGATGAAGGAAATAAGTTACAACAAGTTGGAATGCAAGAACATGAAGAATGCAAGTTATAGGAGATGGTAAAATGGTTAAGTCCACTAGAAAAGTGGTGAAAAATAGTGCACAAACCCGTAACTGTGGCACCGCAGCGTTCAAAATGGGCGCCGTTACGCCGGGAGTTGCCATTTTGCGCAACTTTTGTATTTTGGCCATAATTTTTTCAATTTAACTCCGAATTGGATGTGATTTATTTCTAATTTTTCCTTACTTTAAATAATACAAGATAAGAGGGTTTTGAGGGGGATATGGATTGGAGAAAAAAAGGAAAAATGGTGAGGAAGAAAGCATAGATGCGACAGAATTAGAAACTTTATAATTTAGTTGCGAACTTTCTTAATTCGACTTGGACTTCTCTTGGACGAATTCCTATGAACTTGTGGCTTTATATATACCATTCTTTAGGGTTTCTAAATCATCATAGAGTGGAGAACAAGAGGATTACGACTAGAGGGAAGTGGAGAAGAAGATCAACTTTGAAGATTATTGAAGATTCTCTACACCATTCTAGTTTGTTTTTCCATTATTCTTATTCATGTTCGAACCATTGTTTAATGTTTTTATGTCTTTAGTTATGAGCTAAACCTCCATCTAGAGGCGTAGATCAATCCAAACTCGATATTATGCTTTAGGTTTATTTTGATTATTGTCAATAAAGTTTCCAATTTATTTATGTTTTTCTAGGTGTAATGTTTTTAATCCCTTGATCACGGATTAGATGATTTTAGACTTGAAATAGGTGTCCGAGAGGGGGTATTTTGGGTTGGAACAAGGAAGATATAACCTGGGTGATCATGAGACTGAGAGGATATCGAAATATACCTTGAAGTCATTGAAGTGAACCATAGATCTTAATGAGTTGTTAGGGTTTTGGGTTTTCATCGAAAGAGTTAAATCTAGAATTCTAATAGCATGTTCTAACTGGTGCTAGAGAGAGGGAGTTAGTAACGTTAGGGTTTTCGACTTATAAACAAGGAAATTGAGTTGATGATAATCCCATATTCATGCATAGTTGATAGTGAGGAGAGATTGAACCACTAAACTATTTTATTTCTGATTTTCTATATATTTCTATTGCATTGCTTTAATTTACTTTCTAGTTATTTAAATCACTCGAATCTAATTTTCTAAATAAATTAGGGTTAGCAAAATGATATTTAGTGTGAGTGTCAATCCTAGAAGATGACAACCCGATATCTCATCGATTTTATATTATAACTTGACACCGTACGCTTGTGGTTTGCACGTAAGAGTGAGAAGTATAATTAGTCATTTTACCTTACCAAAATCCCTCTGGGGAAAAGCACTAAAGACTATAGCTTACATACTCAACAAAGTACCAACTAAAGCAGTAGCCAAAACCCCTCATGAATTATGGACGGACAAAAGCCTAGTATAAAACACTTGCACATTTGGGGTTGTCCAGCTGAGGCAGAGCCATATAGGCCAAATGAAAAGAAACTGGACTCAAGAACGGTTAGCTGTTACTTTGTTGGTTATTCTAAAAGGTCGAGGGGTTACAAGTTTTATGATCCCACATCTAGGTCATTTATTGAGACAGGGAATGCCCAGTTCTTTAAGGATGTTGAGTTTGGGGGGGGGAGATAAGGTTACAGACTTTGTCTTTGAAGAGAAATTTGTTTCTCTTCTTACAGTTATTATTGACAATGATCAGGCTCTCATTTTTTACATTGATCAAATAACAAATCTAGAACAACAAGACAATGTTGAAGAACTTCCCGTTCAAAATCAAGAGATTACTCCAAAAGAGCAAACTCAAGAACCTCAACAACAAATCCCATTAAGGAGATCCACTAAAGAGATGATTACGTTATATTTCTCCAAGAACATGAGGTTGACATTCGAGTGATGGAAGTTGACTTGGAGTGATGAAAGATCCAATCAACTTCCATCAAGCCATGCAAAGTTCTAACTCTCAAAAGTGGATTGATGCCATGAATGAAGAGATTAAGTCCATGAAAGACAATGACGTTGTTGGTACACCCAAGAGGGGGGTGAATTGGATGTCATGGCCATTTTTAGAATTTTCTAATGACTTAGTGAAATTCTTGGATACGTTGGAATTGAATGCACAAACTATTCTAAGATTCATAATGTAAAAAGTAAAACTAAAGTACTCGAGCATTCATAGTGGTTCAGTTGCGCCTACGTCCACTACCTAATCTCCTTATTAGGATTTTTCTAAATTCATTAACTGATTCTCTTACTGGTGGGAACCAAACCGTTACAAATGTCATCTTATTCAAGGCAAACTTATCTTTTTGCGGGCTAAGGATGAACCACATATCTTTTTTTCGGGATAAGGAAGAACTCATGTTCCTTTTGTGGGCTAAAGAAGAACCGCATATCTTTTTTTCAGGTTGAGGAAGAACCCATGTTCCTTTTGTGGGTTATGGAAGAACCGCATATCCTTTTTATGGGCTGAGGAAGAACCCATGTTCTTTTTTTCAAGTAAAAGATAAACCTATCCATGATTCCAACCTGAAAACATTAAGTGAGTCAAACTCACTTGACTTGGTTGTTTTAATCATGAAACACACCAAACCTTAGTTGTCGGGATTACTATGATTAAGATGGTTCTAAGCAATTAGGACACTTACAATACAACGCATATACATCAATCACAAGATATTAAACATTAAGCTCATAATGGAAAGATAGAGATAGAGTTGTCACTTACAACCTTTTACCTTTCAAAGATCCGATATTGCTCAAATGCAATCTTTAGAAAACTTGTATGATGATCTTGGAAAACCGAATGTGCTTTAAAATCCTTTGACACGATCAAACACCAAACCCAAAATCTTTGAGAATGAGATAATAACTTTGAAAAGAATGAAGCTTATTTTCTCATTTGAAAAACTCTTTCAAAGCTGGAAAACACTAGAAATCTAAAGAATGTGTTTGATTCTTTGTGTGTGCTCTCTCCCTAGTGTAAAATGGCTATCGTAGATGTATAAATAGATTGAAAATAGTTACTAGCCATTACACTTTAAAATATGACCGTTGCAGTGTTCAGAGATTCAAAAATCTGAACGTTGGAATTCTACAGACCACAAGGAGTGCGTTTTTCCTCTAAAGGAGCGCACTTCTCTGATGGACAGAAACCCAAAACTCTGAAGGAGGGTGATACCACTCGATTAGCGTCCTGATGGTTTTCTATCTGCACGCGAGGAGCGCTTATCCTATGTAGGAGTGTGTTTCCCTGTCCAAAACAAAGAGGCCCTTTGCTCAGACTGTTAAGGAGTGCACTCCAAAGTTAAGGAGCGTGCTTCTCAAGTCTGATTTTTTGAAATTCACTAAGTTTAAAGTTGTTTCCTTTGAAAAATCATTGCATAAACTAATTCAAATCAAAACAAACACTTTGAACATTAAATTGAAGACTTTGAAAACATTTGAAATCATTTCCAATAATCAAAACATGATTGAAAACATTATGGATCATTTTCAAAATAGATTAAACATTATGATTATTTGAAATATGAAGATATGTGAAAACTTTATGCATGTATGATTTGAAAACAATTGAGCAATAAAGAATAAAGAAAGTACGTCCTAATTCTAAACTTGCATATCTCTCTCTAACTTAATTCTATTATTTTCTCGAAGTCTTCAATCCCTTGATCACATTGTTCATCATTTGAAGAGCTTTCGATCTTGAATTGAGCTTTGAATTCCTTCATAATCCTTGTTCTTGTAATTTGATCTTGTAATCCGTTTTTCTTTTGATTCAGGCTTGTAATTCTTCTTCTTTTTACTTAAGGTGCTGAAACATACTCAATTTAGACATTAGCGCCAAATGGCATATTGTTTGTTCGCATCAAAACACTTAGGAGAGCGCTTAGTGATAAACCACTTAGGCCAACAAACGTTTGAGATCTTGTCTCATTGCCTGAAGGTGTGAAGCCCATTGGTTGCAAATGAATATTTAAGACCAAGAGGGATTCAAAGGGTGATGTGGAAAGATATAAGGCTCGTCTTGTTGCAAAGGGCTTTACTCAAAAGGAAGGCATTGACTACAAAAAGATTTTCTCTTCGATTTCTTCGAAAGACTCTTTTAGGACTATAATAGAACTTATGGCTCATTTTGATCTTGAGCTACATTAGATGGATGTAAATACTGCGTTTCTCAATGGTGACATTGATGAGACAATATATATGGTGCAACCAGAAAACTTTGTGTCGAGAGATGCAAAGAAGATGGTTTGCAAATTAAAGAAATCCATCTATGGGCTTAAGCAAGCTTCTTGTCAATGGTATCATAAATTTTATGAACTTGTCATCTCATTTGGTTTTGAGATGAATGCAGTTGATGAATGTATATATCATAAGTTCAGTGGAAGTAAACACATCTTCCTGGTTTTATATGACGATGATATATTTTTGCCAGTAACGATATAGGCTTATTGCAGGAAGCCAAGATATTTCTATCAAAGAAATTTGAAATGAAAGATCTTGGGGACGCCTCTTTTGTATTAGGGATTCAGATACATCAAGATCACTCTCGGGGTATTCTTGGATTATCACAAAAGATCTAGGTGACACCCCCGTTGCTAAAGGAGACAAGTTCAGTCTCAATCAATGCCCCAAGAAAGAGTTTGAAGTGAAAAAGATTCCCTATGCGTCAGCTGTAGGGATTCTAATGTATGCTCAAGTGTGTGTGCTGATAAGTAGGTATTTAGTATATGTTTTAGAGCATGTTTTAGGTGTGTTTCATGGTATTTAGTTCATATATTAGGTTAGTTTACCATAAATTTGGTTATTTGATAGTTTAGTTACATTTTGGTCTTTTTTGCATTATTTCGGTATAGATTTCTATAGGTTGGTTCATGAGATTATTAAAGTATGATACTCACTTGGTTTGATGTGTTTTGTAAGTGTTTTGATGTTCTAAATGATGATTGAGAAGATGAAGACATGATGCAAGAGGAGCCATGGGAGTTAGAGTGAAGACACAAGTGCATCCAAGCCTTGGGAGTGTGAAAAATTGGTCAAGTCCACAAGAAAATCAAGAAAAACAGGTGTAAAAACCCGTAACTGGGCGCGTCGGAAAATTTGATTCTGCGCAACTTTTGTATTTCGACCATAACTTTCTTAATTTAACTCTGAATTAGACGTGGTTTATTTCTATGGATTCCTTACTTGAAATACTACAATATGAAAAATGGTGATGAAGAAAGCGATTGTGCAATTTAAAATAGAAACTTTCTAATTTTGTTGCGAACTTTCCCAGTTCAACTTGGACACTTCTTAGATTACTTCCTATGGACTTGTAGCTATATAAAGAGCATTTTTTAGGGTTTTCAAAGCATCATAAAAGAGAATACACTAGAGAAGAGAGAACGACGGCTGGGAGCAAAGGAACGCGACGAAGACAACTTGGAGACAAGAAAGAATCTACAAGTTCAATAGCAACTAGTTTGGTTTTGAATGTTTAATTTCTTGTTTCTCTACATGTTTTGGATTTCATTATTCCAAAGTATGAATTGATTTGTTAGTCTACAGAGGAGATGGATCCTATATTAGATTTTGTGCAATAATATTAGCTTTTGTTTATTATCAATGATTTATTCATAGTTTATTTATATTTCTCTATGCGTAATGCTATTGATCTCCTGGCCACAGATCGATTGATCATAGATTTGGGGGGAGGCACTCGATAGAGGGTTCTCTAGGTTGGAACATGAGAAATATGACATGAGATGGTTGTAGTATCGATGGATATGCGATGCCTCATGAAGTTGCAGGAAAATCATAAAGCATAATGCATTACTAATATATGGGTTTTTATCGATAGATCAAAATTCTATTTTGGTGATAGATTCTAACGTGACACTCAACAGAGGGTGTTAGGAACCATAGGGTTTTGACTTATAAACATGAATAATAATTTGATAATGAGCGTGACTAATATTGCATGAATGATAATTAGGTGAAATCTAATCTCTAGGTATTTTTAATATTGATTTTTCTCCAGAAAATTCTGATAATTTGCCATTTTAATTATTGCTTTAGTTTAAGTATTATTTTAGTTCATTGATCATTACAATTTGGTTTTCTAGATAAAATTAGGTCTAGGAACGATATAATTAGTGTAATAAATCAATCCCTGAGGATGATACCCGATTCTCCGTAAATATTATAACTTGGCACCGTACACTTGCGGTTTGCACGCATCATATGCGTTAGAAAATTGCTTACATTGTTGGAATGTTAGGCAGATACTTAAGTAATCCGGGATAGATCATTGGAAAGCAACCAAATGGGTTATGTGGTACTTACAGAGAATAAAAGACTACATGCTCACATACAGGAAACCATATCAGTTGGAGATCATTGGGTATTCTGATTCTAATTGTGTTGGATGCCAAGACAGTAGGAGATCTACATCAGGCTATATCTACCTGCTAGTTGGAGGAGCAATTTCCTTGAAGAGTGCCTAGTAGACACTCATAACTTCTTCCACTATGGCAGCGGAGTTCATAGCTTGTTATGAGGCATCCAACCATGGAATATGGTTGTAGAATTTTGTTACTGGGCTGTGAATTGTGTATGGAATTGAAATACCACTTAAGTCCTTTGTGACAATAAGTCAGCAGTTAATGCAAGATAAAAATAGAAATAATAAAGAAATATTTATTATTATTATTATTTAAAGTAGTTTATTTTATTATAAGATTAGTTACTATTTTTGTAGGATTTTAATTGTTTTATTTTAATAAGGGTTCTAGTTTCTAAATCGTAGTATGATACTGGTTAGGAATTTTAGATTTCTATAAAAATAGGTTTTGTAATTGGAATGGACAGCTTGATTGAATGGAATAAAATATTTGATTATAAATTTCTCCCCCTTCTTCTCTTTCTCTTCCCTTTCTTCTACTTCTTTTCTAATTTCTTCTATCTGTACTTCTACTTCTCTTCTAATTTCTTCCTAATTCTTTCTTTCTTCCCAGTGTTGCATCAACAATACTATATTCTAACAACAACAAGAGCTCGTCGAAGTAGAAGCACATAGACATCAAGTTCCTTGTTGTTAAAGAAAGAGTTCATAGTGGTCAGGTGTCTATAGAGCATATTGGGACTAACTCAATGGTTGCGAATCCACTTACTAAGATATTACCACCCAAGGTCTTTCATGAGCACACTGCTCATATGGGTGTTGTATCATTTGATGATATGTTGGTTTAGTGGGAGTTTGTATTTGGATGCTTTTTTGTTATAGACATACTTTATGGATATTTTTTGCAAAATAAAGTTCATGTTTCATTTTCACTCTGAATTTGATTATTATGATTTCGTTAAAGAATAAAGTAGGACCAATTGGAAATAGGCATGTTTGGACCACATTACATGTAATTTTCATGTTACACATTCATACTTGATCTGTATCGTTGGTTATATTAATATCGTGACCATTGATGGGTCTAGTTACGATACATAAAACGAATATCGCTTTGATCCTATGTTGATATGATTAATGGACCAGATTGTTAGAGATGATATTCAGTTAAGATAGCAGTTTTGAGCTCATAAGGTTATTTTATAATGCATGATTGTATAATGACATATGCGGCTCAAGTGGGAAATTGTTGGATATTTATCTAATATGTGGGCCTACTTATATCATTAATTGTGTTATAGGCTATCTAAAGAATTAGCCCATTTAAAGGGAACTAATAAGGTTTAAGTTATTGAACATAATGACATCTCATATGGTATGGGCTTCATAATGTGTAGGTACTAAAAGTCTTATTTCTAATTTTATGATGGGCCAAAATATAAATAAGAAAATTTAGGGTTTTATAAATGGTTATGGTCCTCAAGTTATACAAAAGTTTCTTTAGTTTCTGACATCCCATCATTAGAAAAGAAAACAAAGAAACTCTTTTGCTTCTCAAGAGGAAATTGTACGTATGAGCTTGGAAGATCAAGAATCGCAAGACTCATGTTCTCAATCTTTCCTATGGATTCAGGTATGTTTTTGCTCTAATCTCTATCTCAATGATTTGACATGAATGGTCTTGGTTTGATGATGGTTTTCATCTTTGAAGTATTTCTCCCCAATTTTTATCAAGCTAAAGTAGAAATTTCAAGATTGTAGCCCACATACAGGATAAATCACAGATTCATAACATTTATCTTTAAAATTGAGTACTAGGAAACATGTTCGACAATAATCAGTCATATTTTGTGATATATCGTTTAAACTATATGAAAAATATATTATTCGCTTTAGGCCTTATTGTGATCACGAATTTGCTTCTGTGTGCACTCACACGAGGCATGTGTGAAAATATTCATAAGTTTCCTAGTTTTGAGATAGCAAGTAGTGTAAATAATGTCACATATATTGGTGTTTCCATTTTATTTTGGTCAAATTAAGATGTAAGTCTACCATATATTAGTAAACCAATCAGATAAGTGTTATATATATATATCTGTGTGTGTGTGTGTGTGTGCACGGCACGCGCTTTTCTTTTATTTTTGTTTTCATTTCAAATTTTAAAATAGAGCACTTTATGAGATCCTTAGAATATAGGACTTGTGATGTGGGGGTGCAAGAAAAATGAGAACTTCTAGATATAGCCCCAACCAATTTAAAATGATATATTAAAGTTATTATCATTTGAAGTTAATTGACTGATTGGTCAATTACTTGATTGATTTATTGGTTAATTAAAAAAAATCTAAATTATAATATCTAATTGTAAATTATCATTCAAAGGGCAAAACAATTAAGTCTGACATAATGTCCAATGCATTTGTCAAATGCATTGAGAAGGTAAAGAAAAAGAGGTAAGGAGGTAATGGTTACGATAATAATAAAATAAGAAAAATATAGTAGAAGCCAAAGAAAAAAAAGAAGGCAGTGAAAAACAACAATAATAAGAAGAATACTATAGCAACTGCAAAAGAAAAAAGAAGACACAACAACTGCAACAATAACAGGGGCACACCAAGAATAACAACAAAAGAAGAAGAAGAAGAAAACAAGTTAAGGTACCCTCATATATTGTTTGTACCTGTTTGAAACCCAGCCAGATCTATATCCGTTTGAAGCCCAGCCAGGTCTGTACTCATTTGAAACCCAGCTAGACAAAATCGGACATATGTATGTCCCAACATTTTTTGCCACCCCTAATTGAAAAGATGAAAGAAATATCTAAAAACTCAATACCTTAGATTACTATCAACTTACTCGTTTCTTGTACAGTGATTGTAAAACAATTAAGAATGTGTAACAAGCAAATTTTTCCTTTTTTTTCCTTACGAGACACGATGAAAAAAATGTACTTTAAAACCAATTGTTATATAATAATCGGATGGCAATAAAACTTTGGGTGTAATACCCTGTATTTCACAAAAAAATAATTACTATTTAGGCAACGCCCGAACGTTCAGGCGCATGCCAGAACGTTCAGGCGCATGACAGAACGCTCAGGCACATGCCAGAACGCTCAGGCGCATGCCAGAACGTTCAGGCGCATGACAGAACGTTCAGGCGCATGATAGAACGTTTAGGCGCAATGCATGCCAGAACGTTTCAGGCGCATGCCAGAACGTTCAGGCGCAAAAATCTCTATATAAGAAACCTCCTCATTTCTCATTCCTCCAACCAAATCACCTTCTCTTGTGAATTTCTTCTCCTTTCCACGCGTTCTAAGTTTTTGAGACTCTCTGTCCAAGACTCTCGGTGCGGTGCAATAAAGTTTTATCCGGAGGATAGCGCCAGATCTAAAAGCGGTGCAACGAAGTTCTGTCCGGAGGAAAGCGCCAGATCTGAAAGAAGAAGTTTTATCTGAAGGTGGGGAACGAAACATAGGTTTGCGTGTTTCATAACTTTTATTAAAGTTTACATTCAATTATTATTATGTCTACTATTCATTTACACTGCATTATGTCATATACTGTTTATACTGCCGCACATATGCATGTATATTCGGAATTCATGTATTGCACTGTTATAATGCCGGATTTGTGGTCAATCTGACTCAACTAGACTCGGTCTTGTCCTCAGTAACTTTAAATAGTGAACGGGAGGCAGCGGGCTGCTCTAGGCGATTGGTATTTAAGCAGACCTTGTGTCTCACCTCTCAACTGGGGACTGATCTAGTTGGTCTTATTGAAAGCTATCAGCTTATACAGTAATACTGAATGTCCTAATCTTGCACGTCGTGATACCAACCCTAATAAGGATCACCAGACGTGCCAAAGTCAGTCTAAATGTCAAGAAAGACTAGACCAGTTCATGCATTGGCATCATACATATCACCACCTAGGGACGTATATGGTTTATGACTCATAGAATAGTTAGGAGCATTGCTCACTATTCATTATATTTCTCTGGAGAGGGACGTACATGAGAACCTGGCTATACCCGGGGAGGGACATCAGTACGTGAATTCAGAGCATCGTTCCTATACGTGAATTCAGGCGATGTACGTTCATCAAACCATTACGAGACGGTGTCATGCATACATTCATATTGATTGATTATGATGCTCACATGTGTATTTAAGATATTTGATATTGAAGTATGCTTTATTAATTGTTATACTCATGCACTATTTACCCACTGAGCGCGTTAAGCTCACTCCATTATTATCCAATCTTTCACAGGAAATTAGAGTGAACTGGGTGCAGGTTATGGGGCCCACATTTTGTACCCTTTGTATGATTCATTGGGGATTTTGGGAGTATGTTCCCTTAACCATTTTATGTACAAAAGTATTCTGAATTAAATGAAATCAGATTTGTACTGTGTGTACCGTATTTTCGCTGCGCACTCTGTTGTTACCATTATTATTGTTCCAAATGCGCGTCCCATCCGTGAGTGTACCGCCGGTTTAGGCGCGTCCGGGCGGGGTGTGACACTTAATGGTATCAGAGAGTACGGTCCACGGCCCGCCCAAGTCTACCAAATTAGGGGAAGAAAAATTTTATTAGATATATATATATATATCTCTAGAACTATATATACATATGTCAATTATATATAGTTGAGATTTGTATTAAATATATATATCTAGAAAACTATATGATTTTTATATAGTTTGATTTAAATATACATATAGTCATAATTTATTAGAAACTATATGTGTAGTTATGATTGAATATATGTATCTATATACCTTAGTGTATGTGAGGTACGTATAAAAATATATATATATATATATATTTTTCAAAAAATAATTATTCGAAAAAAAAAATTTCGAAAAAAAAAATTTATTTTTCGAAAAATATTTATTCAAAAAAAAATTTATTTGATATATCTAAAACTATATATATATATATATATATATATATATGAATTATATATATAGTTAAGATTTGGATTAAAAACAACTATATATGATTTTTATATAGTTTAATTTCAAATATATATATATAGTTGATTTATGGGAACTATAGTTATCATTAAATATGTCTATACATTCATATGTGAATACGACATATATACATCAAATCACTAATGAAGAAACTTTCATGATGGCATAACCATCAAAAGAAAACTCGAAAATAATGTCTAGCAAACAAGGCATAAAACTTAAAAATGTTAGGAATATATTTTGTGTTTTTCACACAAATTTATTTTCCTTTCAGCAAAAGAATGGCCTCAAGGGAAGGACCAACTTCCACTAGCAGGGAACCTATTCTCACTAGACTTAAGGAAATGTCCAAAAGAGAGGTTATGACTATGAGGAGCATCGACAATAAAGATCTCCGCCTCCGCCCAATCCTTCACGACAAACTCGCAACTTTGGATTGGTTAAATATAACCAAAGTCGAGGGACAAGTCTCTTACAACTTGGTCAGATCCTTCTACGAAGCCATGAATTACGTAGGACTTCCAGAAGAGGGAAACAGCCCTGTATTGGAGACAACAGTTATGGGGATAAAAATTTCTATCAACGTCGACCTTATTGCTCGACTTTTGGAGATTCCGATTGAGGAAAGGATTATTGATCCACATGAACCCCAAACAGTTGCAGAGATCGTAGAATCTAATGAACAATTGTTCAATTCCCTCGTCAAAGAGCCATACACTCAATCAACATACACCAACCTCCCAACCAATCATCTTAAGCCATCTCTTGCCGGCCTCGGAAAGATTGTATACGGCAACATCTTGCCAGAAATGGGGACTAGAGGCACTATGTCAAGGGCTCAACTCCTTGTGTTGTATTGCATAGAGCAAAAAATAAAGGTCTCCCTACCACACATCATCATCCAACAAATGTTGAGGGTGATACAAAACCCTTTGAGAAAAGAATTCCTTGGCTATGGAGTCTTGATTATGAGGATACTATACGAGGCAAACGTCGCCACTTTCGATGGAACGTCAAAGCTCATCACTGAACCAGTTACATCATCCTCTATCTTCAAGACATATGGCACAAGTGGAGGGGTAACTGACAAAGAGGTATTCGGCACGACAATAAGAAATGCCGAAAGAATGAGAGACCAGCATGGGCGTTGCCTTCGCAAAAGTCGACGCAAGATGCCCGTCCAAGAAGGGCCAAATAATGATTCAAACCCAAATCCTACATCAGACCCAGCCCTGAATAGTGATCCAACCGATCGACCATTCACTGACGAAGAGTTATATGCCACACTAAATCAACCTACACAATGTCATGATAGACAAGGTACGCTAGCAAATCCACCAACTTGGAACGTACCCACTCAAGGCACCACTTCGTACCAAAGATTTCCAACTCCTACGGTACAGTATCCGCCAGTTCCACAAGTTGCTGTGAACCAACAACAACTATATTGGGCGTCACCAAATCTTGGTGGACAAAACATCCCGATAAGCCCATTGTTTCAAACTTTTTCACCACAAACACATCCAAATATCCATGGGGTTCCAGTTAGGGGATCCCCGCACAATCAAAACAACTACCTTCCACCTATGAACCAATACATTCCCCCAATGTCTATGGCCTACCCTTCTCCTACGAGACAAACGACCCATCAACCACCAATGGGACAACCGACTAACCTACTTGAACGGTTAGATGAAATGGCATCCAATATTGCTACACTGAGAGAGAGCCACAATAATATATTAACCCGGTTGCAAAACTCCGACGCAGAGCATGCACACTCTCAACCTTCCGTTAGTAGTCGTTCTGTACGTAGCAGTCGATCTCGAAGGAGCGGTAGTAGACAAGAAAGTCACAATTAATTACTGGCATTGTAAAATTTTCTTTGATATATATGAATGAAATTGTTTTGTTTAAAAACTATCTTTGGTGGGCCGACTTACAACCATTTTTTCTTTTGTATCACTAACTTTGGAGTGGTATGGGACACAATAAAATTGGAGGATACTAAATAAAATGTGGCAGTAAGAAAACCCATGACCTGGTGTGAAAAGAAACATTTGGAGAAAGTTGCATTACTAATCTTATCACTAAGTTTACACGGTATGGGACGTGTAACTTTGGACGATACTATTAGTGAACTTCTATTCAGCCAATGTTTTTAGAGACCGTGTTCATACAACTTAACTTGGTTGACACCTTTATTACTAAATTCATGTGGTATGGGACACATGAACTTGGATAATAATCGAAAAGACTAAGAGTAAGCGTCTGAATGCATAAGATTGCGATAGAACGTTAGCTCAGGCTATTTACCGAGGCAAATCTTAGAATTCTTATGACTCGTATGGATTTTCAATGAAATATATGTATGTTCACAAAAACTAGAACCAAATCATTTTAAATACTTGCACAATTTTGTACTTATTATATAAACATTCTAACCTTGTTTGTTTTTACACCATGGCCACACATACGAGATATATAAGATTCTTTGATTCCTCAACAACAACTTTACACTCTACTTAGAAAAATAGGTGATTTTAATATTACAGTACTCTCGAAATTGTTGCTGAGCATACTATAACATTATACTTGCCTACAGTTTCTTCATCTTGGTTTTATTTTCTCCTTGCCAGTGAGAAAATGCAAACAATAAAGAGAGGAAGGTCACGTACTGCTCGTCCCGCAGTTGAGGCACCTCCTGAGATTCCGGAACCACCGCCTCCGACAACAGCTCAGGCCACACCCGACACTGCCACTCCATCTGGGCAGGCAATCCCACCCCCACCCGCACCCTTTGCCACGCCTTCAAGCATTGAAACCTTCTTCGCTGGTTTTATTGAGGCGATGAAGGCCGCTGTTCAAACTGTCGTTTGGGAGACTGCAGCTAGTCAGGTTGCCATGGTTCAAGCACCTGTAAAATTTGGGTCGGAAGCTCAAACCGATCAGATTACTAAATACAAGCGGCTACAACCTCTTACTTTTGATGGCACCATTGATCCTGATGAGGTGCAAAAGTGGCTGGATGAGTCAAAGAAGGCTCTTGATGCAATGGGAGTCGATGAGACTCGTAAAATTCCACTAGCGACCTACCAACTTGTTGGTGGAGCAAACAAATGGTGGATCAAAGTGAAAAAAGACCCACGGGTCAACATAGCCGATATGACTTGGCAACAGTTAGAGTCAATGTTTATTGATGAGTATTTTTTCAGCGCCGTGACGAAGCAGAAGCGACAGGACTTCGCTAAGTTATACCAAGGCACCATGACCGTCAGAGAATATGCTGAAAAATTCAAAGAATTATCCGTCTACTCTCTCTCCACCATCTCAACTGAGCGAGATAAGACTGAGAAATTTTATAATGGCCTTCGCCATGACATTCGGCAAGCCTTATCAATCTTGGATCTCAAGATTTACAAAGAGGTTGTTGACAAAGCCATGAGCTTTGAACAAGAGAAGCTCTTACAGGAACAGCGAATGAATAAGGGCAAACGGCCTGCAACGTTTTTCCTACAAGGCATCCAACAGGGCAACAAGAAAAAGCCCTACTACAATCAAAACCCAACCCTCCCAGCCCCGAATTCGAAGAATGAGGCCACAACACCTGCGGCTGAACATTCTAACCCTAACTATCAGGGTTTTCGAAATCATGGCCGCGGAGGTAGTTATGGAAGAGGTGGTCGTCGAAATGGCAATGGCAGAGGTGGTGATCGACACCACATTCTGCATGGCCAGCAGAACAATCAGCATGGCCAACAGAACCATCCGCAGTATCATCCGACATGTTTCAACTGCGGCCAGAAAGGCCATGTAAAACATCTTTGTCCGCACCTTCAGCAACCTATTCCGGTTATTCCAGTCCAACAAGCACCACCTGCTGCTAATGCCCAACCCAGGCAGAACCAGTAGAATCAGGGTCAACGAAATCAGGGCCGAGCATTCGCCATCGCTCAACATCCCCTACCAGACAACAATGTCGTCGAAAGTACCTTTCCTTTGTTCAATACAATGGTGCATGTTTTGTTTGATTCAGGTGCTACGCATTCTTTTATATCATCAGCATTGGTAAGACATTTAGGACTGCATCCTGAACCCACAAACATCACACTCCATGTCACATCACCGTTCGGATTTGGTGCTGACGTCAACTTGCAGTGTTCTCGATGTGAGCTTCGAATGTCAGAACATATAATATATGCCGATCTGTTTGTGATGGATTTTGAAGACTTCGACATCATCCTTGGCATAGACTGGTTAACACCACTGAATGCACAGATCAAATGTATGAAGAAGCAAGTTCAGTTAACCTTGCCTACAGGAGAAATGGTCAAGCTTCAGGGAACGAGGCAATGGATACACAAATCAACAGTTGCCCTTCTCAAATCACAACTTCGAGCTCTATCCCTTGGCAATGAAACCAACTCACCAGCACTATACCCTCTCGAAGTACATGATGTTCCAGTCATATCTGAATTCCCAACAGTTTTTCTTAATGACCTTCCTGGTCTACCTCCAGTTAGGGAATTCGATTTTGAGATCAACCTCATACCTGGGACAGGGCCTATCTCCATTCCACCATACAGAATGTCAAATGTCGGACTGGTCGAATTAGACAAACAACTTAAGGAATTAGAGAGTAATGGCTTCATCCGAAA
>JAYMFD010000377.1:0-28609 GCA_035771175.1 Paratinospora sagittata | reverse complement strand
TTATTGCGTATAATGTTAATACTTGTCATACTTATGCTTGTATATTTGGAGTTCATGTATTACACTGTTGCTATGCCAGATTAGTGGTCAATCTGGCTCAACCAGACTCAGTCTTGTCCTCAGTAACTTAAAATAGTGAACGGAAGGCAACGTGTTGCTCTAGATGATTGGTATTTAAGTAGACCTCGTGTCTCACCTCTCAAACTGGAGACTGATCTGGTTGGTCTTATTTCAAAGCTATCAGCTTGTACAAGTAATACTGAATGTCCTAACCTTGCACGTAGTGATACCGACCCTGATAAGGATCACCAGACATTGCCAAATCCCGTCTAATGTTAAGTAAAGACCAGACATGTTCATGCATTGGCATCATACATAAGCACCACCTAGGGACGTATGTGGTTTATGATTCATAGAATAATTAGAAGCAATGCTCACTATTCATTATATTTTTCTAGAGAGGGACATTTGTACGTGAATCCAGGGCGTCGTTCTTGAGGAGGGACGTACAATGAGAACCCGACTTTTCTTGGGGAGGGACATTCGTACGTGAACTCAGGCGATGTACAATCATGGAACCAATATGAGACTGTGTCATGCATACATACATGTTGTATTGATTATGATGCTCTGATGTATATTTATGATATTTGATTATGAAGTTTGTTTTATTAATTGTTATAATGCATTCGCGCCCCGTTCGTAAGTGTCCCGCCGGTTTAGGCACGTCCGGGCGGAGTGTAACAGTATGTATAAGATATAGATATATTACCTCAATTAGATAATACATCATTATCTAGCATAAATGACATCATGTAACAGTGCTTGCATGAACAATCAACACAACATGAAATTAGAAACTTAAATAAAGGACCTTCGAATTGAGACCAAAGCATATCTAACGGGGAATTCACAAAAGTACTTGCATTTGCTCAATGAAGTACCCAAGCACGTGTCCAATAAAGTAGTCCCATACACTAATAGACAGTGAAAGATGTCAGTATTATTAACATTATAGGTATACATAATGTTAATATTATAATACACATAATGTATATATATTAAATTATATAATATATATTAGTTATATAATATATATTATATGTTATATATATTACATATAACATAATATATTATATTATATATAATATATAATATAATATGTGAGGGGAGGGGGCCGACCCCCTCTCCCCCACAACAACATGGGGAACGGCCCCCTTAAAAGGGGGAGCACCCCCTTTCTCAAGATAGGAGTTTCGACAAAAGGTTCGTTAAGGTGCCGCCACTACACGTGTTAAGGTGGGAATGAAGGCTAGGTTTGCGTCTCTTACTTGTTTAATGATGATTTACATAGCATCATGCATCATATATGTTACCATGTTCTACTTCATACATGAAAAACTATTTTAAAAAATGTTATATATATTATAACCATGGGTTGCTATGTCGTTATGCTGGACCGTGGATTATCATAAATGCTATATATATTAATCATGGGTGCTATGTCGTTACTCTGGGCCATGATTAAGGCAGTCGGACATTAAACCCATGGGTGTTGATAAGTAGGTATTTAGTATATGTTTTAGAGTGTGTTTTAGGAGTGTTTTATGGTATTTAGTTCATATATTAGGTTAGTTTACCATAAATTTGGTTATTTGATACTTTAGTTACATTTTTATATTTTTGCATTATTTCGGTATGGATTTCTATAGGTTGGTTCATGAGATTATTAAAGCATGATACTAACTTGGTTTGATGTGTTTTGTAGGTGCTTTGATGTTCTAAATGATGATTGAGAAGATGAAGACATGATGCAAGAGGAGCCAAGGGAGTTAGAGTGAAGAAACAAGTGCATCCAAGCCTTGGGAGTGTGGAAAATTGGCTAAGTCCACAAGAAAATCAGGAAAAACAGGTGTAAAAACTCGTAACTGGGCGCCGGCGCTGGAAAATTTAATTCTGCGTGACTTTTGTATTTCGGCCATAACTTTCTCAATTTAACTCAGAATTGAACGTGGTTTGTTTCTATGGATTCCTTACTTGAAATAATATAAGATTAAATGGTTTTGAGGTTTATTTGGAGTGGAGAAAAAGAAGATAAATGGAGAGGAAGAAAATTGATGTGCAATTCAAAAAAGAAACTTTCTAATTTTGTTGCGAACTCTCCTAGTTTGACTTGGACACTTCTTGGACGACTTCCTATGGCCTTGTAGCTATATGAAGACCATTTTTTTGGGTTTTCAAAGCATCATAGAGGATAAAAGAGAGAAGAGAATGAGTTGAAGAAAATTGAATCGAAGGAAGCAAAGAACACGAAGTTGGAAACAAGAGAACATCTTCAACATCTTCCAAATTGTTTTCTAGTTTCTTCTTATTTCTATTTAACATGTTCATTGATATTTTTATGTTTTCTTCTATTTCAATGATGAGCTAATTTGTTTCTAGAGTTACAATTGGATCTCATATGGATATTGAATTTTATGTTTGATTTTAGATTTTAATTGATTATTTAGAGTTGTTTATTTTAATTCGTTCTTACTGCTTCTAATTACTTGATCACTAATTAGATGATTTGTTGAATCTATATGATCTTGACAAAGGGAGTTTAGATTTGTGAACTTGATTAAAATAGCATATGATCATAAGGGCGAAAGCTATTGAGTTCATGTGAGATAGAAATATACTCATGTGACATGTGTAACCATTGAAGAGTATAATCTTAATGAATATTTTTTTAATTTAAATTTCATAGAAATATGGAGATTTAATTATTCAAGGTATTTTTTCTTGACCATCGAAAGAGGATTGTAAATAATTTAGACTCTTGGTTAACAAATTTAATTAATTAATTAATTGAAAACTAGTTAGATAAATCCAATTGAAATACGAGAGAAGATTATAATTCTAGGTTTTAATTATTTTGATTACTTTGATTAATTTTGATTTTTTTTAGATATAACTTTATTATTTAGATTACAACAATATTTAATTGGTGTTTAGATAAGATTAGGAGGACACAATTTTAATATTTAACATAGAAATTCAGTAACAAATCTTTGTGAGAACGATACTTTATTCATAATTTTATTATTTGTTAACGATATTGTGCACTTGCAATAATTTTACGTAACATGTGCTATACCATTATGCTGGACCATGAGGTGGCTTTGTCGCTGGTTAGCACTGAAACTCATGAGATCTCTCAGTTGCTACATGTTGCATTGGAGCCTCGGCTCACAAGTTGCGAGTTGCATTGTGCCTGGCCTGTGAGTCTGTGTGACCACTTTTCATCATCACTGTTTAATTGTATTGTTGTGGCATAACTTTCTGATGACTGTTGTTCTGTACTTATTATTAAGAATGTAAGCCTGTTTATCTTGCTTGACCTCACTGAGCTGTTGAGCTCACCCTGTTGATATTTTTTCCCCAGGATCTTAGATGCGCATAAGTACAGATATGGTATCAGAACGTGAGAGCCACAAAAGCTACATGCCAAAGAAAACACGTAGGGTGCAAGATGTCAACATAGATCTAGGTGTGTTATTTATGGGTTGTTGTAGTTTCCGTTGCATACTCTGAACTCATGTAATTGTAAGATTTGTACTTTTGCCCTCCATTATTAAAGGAGGATGAATAAAAGATCTATTTTGAAATTCGTTTTTGATCACACCACAATTCTGATCCGCTGTTGATAAGTTGAGTTTTCTTAGGCATTTTGCATGTTAATTTCTTAGGTTTTTAAGTGCATTTTCTTAGTTTTTAAGTGTTTTTGCATAATTAGTACACTTAGTTACTTTAGGTGCATTTAGGTGTTTAGATGAGTTTTTGAAGTTGTTTTCATTAATTTGATGTACTTGTGTTTTTTATTTGTTTTGTAGGTAAATAAGGAGCTTTAAAGTGGTTGAAACAAGGTGCAAATGAGGCTCACAAGATGTCAAGAGCATGTGCAAGAAGTACGCAAAAGACTGGAAAAAATTCGACTAAGTACAAAAGCCAAAGGAGTGTAGTTTACACTCTGGGCGCCGTGATTAAGACAAAAGGAAAGAAAAAGTGCGGATTGGGCGCCAGGGAACGGTGCCGTTGGTTTTCTTCTTGTGCATTTTCTTGTATTTTGGATGGGGTTTTTGGTCCATTTTTGGTATCTGGAACCACAAATGTATTTAAGCTTGATTTTAGGGTTTTGTTGGTAGCTAATCACTATTTAAGCAAGATTTGAGTTAGGTTTTGAAGTAGAGGCTAGAAGAAAGAAGAGAAAAAAAACTTGGGGGCTAGAAGAAAGGAGGAGGAGAACAGGATCAAACCACCATTGAAGGGGGTTTCTACCTTAGTATTTCTATTTCTTGTGCTTTGAAATGTTTCCCTTCATTGTTTTATATCTCTTTCATCTTGTATCCATGACTTTGAACATGAGCTAAGTTTATAATCTAGGGATTGATTGATATCTGGTTTATTTTATGGGTTGAATATCATTGTTTTTTGTGTTATGGATTAAATTGTTAGGTTTATTTACAAGTTCAAGTTTTTAATGATTTCGATTTACTGGCTACATATTGAATGATATTAGATTTGATTTATTACGCTCAGGAGAGGTATTTTCGAATCAGATCTGGGAACTTGTAACTTAGGAATTTGTATTGAGTCGAGAGACCTACAAATCCCTTTAAAATCATTTTAAGTGGATCATAAATCTTAATGCATTTTTATTTAATTTATTTACACTCGGGAGAGGGAATTGGTTTTATGGAAATAGATGTTTGAATTACACTCGGGGAGAGGGATTTGAATAAAGATCCAGGATTTATAAATTAAGCACTTTAGTTCAATAACATAGCCTTTTTGAAATCCATAAAATAAATATAGTGAAATCAATCTCTAGAATTTTAACCCATTGATATATTAATCATTTTAATTCAAGTTGCTTTGATTATTTTTAATTTGATTACTTTAAATTTTAGCAATCATCCATCCAATTATTGTTCACCTAAATAAAATCATTTTTATAGTAGTTTTGGGCATTTGTATTAGTAATTTTGACTATCCCTGAGGATGAAACTCAACTCACCTTGAGATATTATAACTTGATAATTGTACACTTGCGATACAAGATTTTGTCACGATCAGCTGCCTATCGTATGAACTTGTTCTTGAGAATCGGGGTGTGACATGTTCCTCTAAACTTTCCTTGTTGAAAGATTGATCCTGCTCATATAATTTGACACCACTTCCTCCGACCGGTTTGAGACACGACTCCCAATTGGGGATGGCCTATCATTCACCGGTTCATTAACATTCAACTTTTGGGAAGCTAATGTGCAAGGGACAGGGTGTTAATCTATAATTGGTTCATAACAGGGGGTGGGGGTTGTTGGGTGCTAGATTGTCCTACATTGTTAGTATTGAAAATAAGGGGATCTAGTGTTTGGGGAATGAGAGAAATGGGGGGAGAACCAACATTGGAATTTGTATGAGCCTCAATCAAAGAAGACTAAGGATGATATACCTCGTCACTGAGAGCTTTAGCAATGAGGGAATCAACAAGCTCCACTCCAATTTCCCCATCCTCCATAGATGAATAAGATTTTTCTTCACTGAAACACTTCCCATGCACGTCAGGACCAGCACCATCCCCATTCTCATAACTGCCGTCCCAAATACTGTCGTCTTCCTGAAAATCAATCGCATCCTCATCATCACTCAATAGAAGTCCCAGAGCAAATATACCAGCGTTCACAACATTGCAACGCTTCTTCATTTCTCCACGAGAAAAGCGATATTTCAAAAGTGCCATCTCCGTATGGGGTGTGGCGAATGTCGCAGCACCGGCGTCGATGGTAGCATCAAGAACACCCCTCTCAGCCTTTTCCTTGCTTACACTATGTGAATGATGATCATCAGACAAGGAAAAAATCACCTCTTCTCGAAAGGATTTACCATTCCGTGGTGAAATGGTGCAATATCGTCGGAAACCTTCTTTTTCCCAGAACACGACAATTCAATGCAATCGCTCTCTCCATTAGCATCAGGGGTAGGGGATTCATGAAGGCCAAAATTTTCTTTAGCATGGCCCAGAGTGTCGTTATTGGGCCTACGCCCGCCATGAGATTGAGCTAGACCGGGCCTATTAATAGTTGCATATTTAGATAGGTTTTAGGACGTTTTATGTATTAGTTTCATATGTTTATGTTAGTTTTGATGCAATTGTTCGTTTAGGATAATTTGGGTTTTCATGCATTATTTTGGTTTATTAGTTTATTATTTGATCCATTTCATATTTGAGTGTTTTATTGATTTGATTTGATTTGTTTTGTAGGTATTTAGATGTGTTAGTCATGGTTTTGGACAATGAAAACATGTACAAGAAGATGTAAAAGAGGAACATGAAGAGCCTAAGTCGAAAAAAGGTGAAAAATGGCTAAGTCCCAAAAACAGAGAAAAATGCAACGTTCTAAGCGTCGCAGTGCTGAATGGGGTTTTTTATTCTTGCGTTTTTAGCAAGTTATTTTTGTATTTTTTTCCACTTTCCAATTTCAATTCCACACGACTTTGGGGCATATTATATATCAAAATTTAGGGTTTTTCGAGAGAAATACACTGGAGAGGAGATAACGACGGCTAGAAGCAAAGGAACGTGAAGAAGATGACTTGGAGACAAGGAGGAATCTACAAGTTCAATAGCAACTAGTTTGGTTTTGAATCTTTAATTTCTTGTTTCTCTACATGTTTTGGATTTCACTATTTCACAATATGAACTAATTTGTTAGTCTAGAGAGGAGGTGGATTCTATATTAGATTTTATGCTATAATATTAGCTTTTGTTTATTATCAATGATTTATTCATAGTTTATTTATATTTCTCTATGTGTAATGCTATTGATCTCTTGGCCACGGATCGATTGATCATAGACTTGGAGGGCGGCACTCGATAGAGGGTTCTCTAGGTTGGAACATGAGAAATATGACATGAGATGATCGCAGTATCAATGGATATGAGATGCCTTTTGAAGTTGTAGGAAAATCACAAAGCGTAATGCATTACTAATATATGGGTTTTTATCGATAGATCAAAATTTTATTTTGGTGATAGATTCTAACGCGGCACTCGATAGAGGGTGTTTGGAACTGTAGGATTTTGACTTATAAACATGAATAATAATTGATAATGAGCATGACTAATATTGCATAATTGATAATTAGGTGAAATCTAATCTCTAGGTGGTTTTAATATTGATTTTTCTCCAAAAAATTCTAATAAATTGCTATTTTAATTATTGTTTTAGTTCATTGATCATTACAATTTGGTTTTCTAGATAAAATTAGGGCTAGGAACGTTATAATTAGTGTAGTAAAATCAATCACTAAGGACGATAACCGATTCTCATCAGTAAATATTATAACTTGTCAGTTTCTACCGGAGGTTTATTAAAGATTTCTCAAAGATTGCCAAGCGTAACTCACTTGAGATAGAGGCATCCTTTGAGTTTGATGAGCTTTGTGTTGAGGCATTTGAGTTGATAAAGAAAGCATTAATCTCAGCCCTTATTATGGTTGTGCCGGATTGGAAGGAATCGTTCAAGATCATGTGTGATGCAAGTGACTTTGCGGTCGGAGCAGTTCTTGGGAAAAGGCGAGATAAGATGCTTCGAGCCATCTATTATGCGAGTCGTACAGTTGATGGAGCTCAAAAAAATTACACCATGACCGAGAAAGAATTGTTAGCCATTGTGTTTGCATGTGACAAGTTTTGGTCATACATCATTGGGTCCAAGGTTATAGAGTACACTGATCATGTCGCCATTCGATATTTATTTGAGAAGAAATATGCCAAGCCAAGGCTGGTTCGGTGGATCCTTTAGTTGCAAGAGTTTGATTTGGAGATTAAAGACAAGAAGGGAAGTGAAAATTTGTAGCCAACCATCTATCTTGGTTGCAATATGAATAGGAAGATAAGTGCTTACTGATCCTTGAAACATTCCTAGATGAGCAATTGTATGGATTAGGAGTGAAAGCTCCACGGTATGCTGATTTTGTTAACTATTTGGTTGGTGGTACTTTGCCTCCAAATCTATCTTACTCGAAGAAGAAAAAGTTTTTGCATGATGTCAAGTCCTACAGATGAGCCTTTACTTTTCAAAAGATGCAATGATCAAATGATCCGGTGGTGTGTACCGGAAGAGGAGGTTCAAGCCATTCTTCCCCCTATGGAGGTAATTTTTGTAACACCCTAGGTTTGCACAAAAAAGAAAAAAAAAATTTGTTCAAGCAACCTGCCCCATCCTCCCCCTCATCATTTCTCACACCAAAATCACTTCTCATTGTGATTTTCCTTCTCTCTTCACTCATTTTGAGTTTTTGTCTTCTCTTTTGAGACTCTCTTTCCGAGACTCTCTATGCGGTGCAATGCGGTTCTGCCCGGGGAAAGGCACCAGTTCTGAAAGGAGTTTTTATCTGAAGGTGGGGAACGAAACATAAACATAGGTTTGCGTGTCTTATAACTTTTATTAAAGTTTACATTCATTTATCATTATGTTTACTATTCATTTACACTGCATTATTGCGTATAATGTCATATTGTCATACTTATGCCTGTATATTTGGAATTCATGTATTACACTATTGTTATGTCGGATTAGTGGTCAATCTAGCTCAACCAGACTCAGTCTTGTCCTCAGTAATTTTATATAGTGAACGGGAGGCAACGTGCTGCTCTAGACGATTGGTATTTAAGTAGACCTCGTGTCTCACCTCTCAACTGGAAACTGATTTGGTTAGTCTTATTTGAAAGCTATCAGCTTATACAAGTAATATTGAATGTCCTAACCTTGCACGTAGCGATACCGACCTTGATAAGGATCACTAGGCATTGTCGAATCCAGTCTAAATGTTAAGTAAAGACCGGACCAGTTCATGCATTGACATCATACATAGCACCACCTAAGGACGTATGTGGTTCGTGATTTATAAAATAGTTAGAAGCGATGCTCGCTATTCATTATATTTTTATGGAAAGGGACGTACAATGAGAACCTGGCTACTCCTGGGGAGAGACATTTATACTTGAATCCAGAGCATCGTTCCTGAGGAGGGACGTACAATGAGAACCCGACTACTCCTGGGAAGGGACATCTGTACGTGAACTCAGACGATGTACAATCATCAAACCAACACGAGACAATGTCATGCATACATACATATTGAATTTATTATGATGCTCTGATGTATATTTAAGATATTTGATTATGAAGTTCGCTTTATTAATTGTTATATTCACGAACTATTTTACCCACTGAGCGTGTAGCTCACCCCGTTGTTATCCAATTTTTCACAGGAGATTAGGGTGGACTGGGTGCAGGTTTTTGGGCCCACATTTTGTACCCTTTGTATTATTCATTAGTTATTTTTGGGAGAATGTTCCCTTAAATATTTCATGTACAAATATATTCTGAAATTAATGAAATCATACTTGACTTAATCGTGCTTCTGCGTGCTCAATTATCGTTATAATGCATTTGCGCCCCGTTTGTGAGTGTCCCGCCGGTTTAGGCACGTCCGGGCGGGGTGTGACATTTAATGGTATCAAAGCGTAAGGTTCATGGCCCACCCAAGTCCACCAAATTAGGGGAAGAAATTATTTATTAGATATATATATATATCTAGAACTATATATATATGTGAATTATATATAGTTGAGATTTATATTAAATATATATCTAAAAAATTATATAGTTTTTATATAGTTTAGATTCAAATATATATATAGTTATGATTTATGAAAACTATATATATAATTATGATTGAATATATATATATCAATATATCTATGTATATATGAGATATATATATCATATTGCCAATAGAAAATTTGGATTAAAAGATGGCATAAACATCAAGAGAAAAATAGAAAATATTGTCCAACGGACAAAACATAAATCTTAAAAATGTTAGAAATATATTTTGTGTCTTTCACAAATTTATTTTCCTTTCAGCAAAAGAATGGCCTCAAGTGAAGGAACGACTTCCGGTAGTAGGGAACCAATTCCCACTAGACTCAAGGAATTGTCCAAAAGGGAGGTTTTGACTATGAGGAGTATCGATAATAGAGATCTCCGCCTCCGTCCGATCCTTCACGAAAAACTCGCAACACTGGGGTGGTGGAACATAGCAAAAGTTGAGGGTCACGTCTCCTACAACTTGATGAAATCTTTCTACGAAGCCATGAATTGCGTAGGACTTCAAGAAGATGGGATCAACCCTGTTTTGGAGACGACGGTCAGGGGAACAAAGATTTCTGTCAACGTCGAAATTATTGCACGACTTATGGAGATTTCAATTGAAGATAGAATCATTGATCAACACGAACCCAAGACAGTTGCAGAGATCGCAGAGTCCAACGAAAAGTTGTTCAATTCCCTCGCCAAAGAGCCATACACCCAATCGACGTACACCCACCTCCCAAAAAACCTCCTTAAACCATCTCTTGCCGGCCTTGGAAAGATCCTATTCGGCAACATCTTGCCAGAAAGGGGGACTAGAGGCACTATGTCAAATGCTCAACTTCTTGTGTATATTGCATAGAGAAGAAAATTAAGGTCTCCTTACCTCACTTCATCATCCAACAAATGTTGAGGGTGATTCAAAACCCTTTAAGAAAGGATCTCCTCGGCTATAGAGTCTTGATCATGAGGATGCTATACGAGGCAAACGTCAACACTTTTGATGAGTCTTCGAAGCAGATTACTGAGGCGGTTACAACATCCTCTATCTTCAAGACATATGTCACAAGTGGAGGGGTAACTGACGAGGAAGTATTCGGCGCGACTTTAGGAGGAAATGGTGAATGAATTAGAGACGAAAATGGACGTTGTTACCGAAAAGGTCGACACAAGATCCCTATTAGGGAGGTACCAAATAACGAACCAAACCAGAACCCAATGTCAGACCCAGCCTCGAATAATGATCCAACCGAACACCTGTTCACTGAGGAAGATTTATTTGCCAACCTAAATCAACCTCAACCAAATCAGGATAAACAAGAAGTTCCAGCAAATCCATCTTCCTGGAACATGCCAACTCAAGGCAATACTACGTACCAAAGGTTTTCAACTCCTGAGGTACCGTATCGGCCAGTTCCACAAGTTCCTGTGAATCAACAACAACAAAATTTTGCGACACTAAATATTGGAAGACAGGACATCCCAATGAGCCCGTTGTTTCAAGACTTTTTAACCCAAGCATATCCAAATGCCCAGGGGGTTCCAGTTAGGGAATCCCCGTACACTCAAAACAACTACCCCACAACTATGAGTCAACCATACAACCAATACTTTCCACCAATGCCTACGGCCTACCCTCCACCTATGAGACAGTCAACCCATCAACCATCGATGGGACAATCGATCAACCCATTCGAGCAGTTAAATGTGATCGTAGCTAGCATTGCTCGAATAGAGGAGACCCAAAATACTTTGTTAACAGATATACAAAACGTCGAAGAACAACGAGCAAATTCTCAACCTTCTTCTAGTAGTCTTTCTGCACCTAGCAGGAGGTCTAGAAGGAGCAATACTAGGCAGGAAAATTAGGAATGATCACTGGCATTGTAAAAATGTAATTTTTTATATGAATGAAATGTTTTATTTAAGACTATCTTTGGTGGGCCGTCTTACAACCATTCTTTTTTTTGTATCACTAACTTTGGAGTGGTATGGGACACAACAAAATTGGAGGATACTAAATAAAATGTGGAAGTAAGAAAACCCACGACCTTGTATGAAAAGAAACATTTAGAGAAAGATGCATTACTAACATTATCACTAAGTTTGCACGGTATGGGATGAGTGAACTTGGACGATACTATTAGTGAACTACGATTCAACCGATGTTTTATAGAGACCGTGTTCATACAACTTAACTTGGTTGACACCCTTATTACCAAATTCATGTGGTATGGGACACACGAATTTGGATAATAATCGAAAAGACTAAGCAAAAGAGTTTGAATACATAAGATTGCGATAGAACGTTAGATCAAGATACTTACCGAGGCAAATCTTAGAATTTTTATGACTCGTATGGATTTTCAATGAAATATATATGTACGTTCACAAAAAAAAAAACCAGAACCAAAACATTTGAAGTACTTGCAAAGTTTTATACTTATTATATAAACATTCTAACCTTGTTTTTACACCATGGCCAAACATACGAGGCACATAAGATTATTTGATTCCTCAACAAAAAACCTTACACTATACTTAGAAAAATATGTGATTTTTATATTGCAGTACTCTCGAATTTGTTGCTGAGAATATCGTAACATTATACTTGGCTACAGTTCCCAAATCATGGTTTTATTTTCTCCTTGCCAGTGAGAAAATGCAAACCAGGAAGAGAGAAATGCCACGTACTGTCCGTCCAGTAGAGGAGACACATCCTGAGATACAGAACCAGGAACCGCCGCCTCCGACGACAGCACAGGCCACACCTGACACTGCCACTACGTCTGGGCAGGCAGTGCCACCCCAACCCACACCCTTTGCCATACCTTCGAGTATGGAAGTCTTCTTCGCCGGATTTATCGAGGCAATGAAAGTAACTGTTCAGACCGTCGTTCGTGAGACTGCGGCCAATCAGGTTGTCACTGTTCAGGCACTTGTGAGATCTGGGTCGGAGACTCAAACTGACCAGATTACGAAATACAAGAGGCTACAACCTCTTACTTTTGCTGGCACCATTGATGCTGAAGAGGTGCAGAAATGGCTGAATGAGTCAAAGAAGGCTCTTGATGTAATGAGAGTCGATGAGGCTTGAAAGATTCCACTTGTAACCTACCAACTTATTGGTGGAGCAAATACATGGTGGATAACAGTAAAGGAGGACCCAAGGGTCAACACTACAGACATGACTTGGCAGCAGCTTGAGTCACTATTTGTTGATGAGTACTTCCCCGGTGCTGTGAAGAGACAGAAGCTCCAGGAGTTTGCCAAACTATACATAGGCGGCATGACAATCAGGGAGTACGCTGGCAAGTTTAAAGAATTATCGGTCTACTCTCTCTCTACCATCTCAACGGAGCAAGATAAGACTGAGAAATTTTACAATGGCCTTGTCGATCTTGGATCTCAAGATTTACAAGGAGGTCGTTCACAAGGCCATGAGCTTTGAACAAGAGAAGATTGTGCAGGAGCAGAGATTGAATAGGGGAAAATGGCCTGCAAAGTTTTCGCAACAGGGCAACAAGAAGAAGCCCAACTATAATCAAAACCCAACCCTCCCAGCCCCTGTTAAGAGGAATGAGGTCACGGCACCTGCGACTGAACCATCTAACCCTGGCCAGCAGGGTTTTCGCAATCATGGCCGTGGAAGCCGTATTGGCAGGGGTGGTCGTCGAAATGGCAATGGCAGAGGGGGTGGTCAGCACCACAATCAGCATGGCCAACAGAACCATCAGCAGCAGACGCTGACGTGTTACAACTGCGGCCAGCAGGGTCATGTAAGAAATGTCTGTCCGCACCTTCAGTAACTTGTTCCTACTGTTCCAGTCCAACAAGCACCACCTGCTGCTAATGCCCAACCCAAGCAAAACCAGCAGAACCAGGGTCAACGGAACCAGGGCAGAGCATTTGCTATCGCTCAACAACCCCTCCTACACAACAATGTAGTTGAAGGTACATTTCCCTTGTTCAATACAATGGTGCATGTCTTGTTCGATTTGGGTGCTACCCATTCTTTTATATCGTGTGCATTGGGAAGACATTTAGGGTTGCATCCTGAACCCACAACAATCACATTCCATGTCACATCACCTTTAGGATCTGGTACTGACGTGAATTTGCAGTGTTCTCGATGTGAGCTTCGAATGTCAGAATAGATAATATATGCAGATCTTTTATGATGGACATTGAAGACTTCGATATCATCCTCAGCATGGACTGGCTCGCACCACTGAATGCAAATATCGATTGTATGAAGAAGCAAGTTCAGTTAACCTTGCCCACGGGGACCTTGTCAAGATTCAGGGAACAAGGAAATGGATACACAACTCGACTGCTGCACTTCTCAAGGCACAGCTTCGAGCTCTATCCCTTGGTGATGAAAATGAATCACCAGCACTGTACCCTTTCGAAGTACACAATGTCCCGGTAATATCTGAATTCCCAACAGATTTTCTAAATGACCTTCCTGGTTTACCTCCGGTTAGGGAATTTGATTTTGAAATCAATCTCATACCTGGGACCGGGCCTATCACGATTCCACCATACAGAATGTCAAATGCCGAGCTGGTCGAATTGGACAAACAACTGAAGGAATTAGAGAGTAATGGTTTCATTAGAAAAAGTTCATCACCCTGGGGCGCTCCAGTTCTGTTTGTTCGCAAAAAGGATGGTTTGTTACGACTTTGCATCGACTATCGCAAACTGAATAACGTCACCATTAAGAACAGATACTCATTGCCCAGGATCGATGACTTGTTCGACCAACTTAGAGATGCCAAATACTTCTCTAAGATTGATTTACGATCCTGTTATCACCAACTCCGAATCCGAGAGTCGGACATTACCAAGACGGCATTCAGAATTTGGTACGGTCAATACGAGTTATTGGTGATGTCGTTAGGTCTAACAAATGCACCTGCTGCATTCATGGATTTGATGAACCGCATCTTCAGGTTATACGTAGACCGATTTGTGGTGGTTTTTGTGGACGATATCTTGATATATTCATCAACCGAAGAAGACCATAAAATACATCTGAAGATAGTCCTCCAGACTTTGAAAAGCCACCAGTTGTATGCAAAGTTAAGTAAGTGCGAATTTTGGGCGAAGTGAGTTTAATTCCTAGGCCATGTGGTTTCAAGCAATGGCATTGAGGTGGATCCTTCTAAGGTTGAAGCAGTTTTAAACTGGAAGCAGCCTACCACTGTTACTCAGATTATGAGTTTTCTTGGTTTGGTTGGCTATTACAGACGCTTCATCAAGGACTTCTCAAAGATTGCTGAACCTATGACCAAGCTCACTCGGAAAGACGTGCGATTCATCTAGAATCCCGCGTGTGAATCATCATTTTAGGAATTGAAAAAGCGCTCACGACAGCACCAGTACTGATCACTTCAAGAAATGCACTTGGATTTTCACTATACACCGACGCCTCTCTCCAAGGCTTAGGTGTTGTACTAATGCAAGAAGGCCAAGTTGTCGCATATGCCTTGAGGCAACTAACGATTAATGAAGGCAATTACCCAACACATGACTTGGAACTTGCAACTGTCGTATTTGCACTGAAGTTATGGCATCATTACCTATACGGTGAACGGTTTGAGGTCTTCTCAAGTCACAAGAGTCTTAAGTATATTTACACCCAGAGAGACCTAAACCTCCGCCAAAAACGATGGTTGGAATTCTTGAAAGATTATGACTTTTAGCTCCAGTACCATCCCGGTAAGGCCAATGTTGTGGCCGATGCCCCGAGTAGAAATTTTTATGTTGCTTGCACTCTTAACTTCGAAATGGGGAAGTTGGCTACAGAGATTGAGAATTTTAACCTACAACTGATCGAGGAGGGAGCAAGATCACGACTTTCTCAATTATCAGCCAACTCTGAGCTGGTTCAAAAAGTTTCAGCAGCTCAAGCCAACGACCCTATGTTAATGGAGAAACGAGAACTTCTACTCAGCGGACAAGACCTTCCTCACTGGTTGGTCTCTGAAGACGGGGCTATTTTCTATAAAAGAAACGTCTGTCTACCGAACGATCCTGAGGTTCGGAAAGAAGTGATCACTGAGATGAACTGTTCGAGGTTTGCTATGCTTCCTGGGGGTGACAAGATGTACAAGGATGTCAAGCGACAATTCTGGTTTTCTGGAATGAAGAAAGCAATTGCACACTTCGTTGCTCGATGTCTCGTTTGCCAGCAAGTTAAGGCAGAACGAAGACTTCCCTCTTGACTTCTGCAGCCGTTACTTATTGGAGAATGGAAGTGGGAGAACATCGCAATGGATTTTGTTACGGCCTTGCCTCAAAATAATAAAGGACAAGATGCTATCTGGCTTATCATTGACAGACTCACAAAGTCTGCACACTTTTGCCAATAAAGTTCACGGATAACCCCGCCAAACTTGTCGAACTATATGAAAGAGAGATCGTATGCCTCCATGGCATACCACTCACGATCCTCTCTGATCGAGACCCTCGATTCACATCAAAGTTTTTGCAAAGCTTCCAGAGTAGAATGGGCTCCAAGATCACCATGAGCACAACCTTTCACCCTCAGACTGACGGGCAGTCAGAGCGTCTTATCCAAATCTTGGAAGACATGTTACGGTGTTGTATTTTGGACTTTAATGATGGATGGGCAAAGTACTTACATTTAGCTAAGTTTGCATACAACAACAGCTACCAAACTAGTATCGGCATGGCACCGTACGAGGCTCTCTATGGTCGCCCTTGCAGATCTCCAGTATGTTGGTTAGATATGGCGGATTGACCACAATTGGGCCCTGAACTAGTTCAAGAGACTTCTGAGAAGATCACGCTAGTAAAGGAGCGACTTCGTGTTGCACAAAGTCGACAGAAGAGCTATGCTGACAAGTGGAGGTAGCCTCTAGAATTTGATAAGGGGGACTTGGTTTTTCTAAAAGTTTAGCCCACAAGAGGTGTCAAACACTTTGGGATCAAAGGAAATCTCTCCCCACGGTATATTGGTCCATTTCATATCATTGAACGTATTGGAAAACTTGCTTATCGTATGTCCCTTCCATTGTCCATGTCTAAGGTTCATGACGTTTTTCACGCATCCATGCTTCGAATGTATCGTCCTGATCCTTCGCATATCATCCCTCTAGTCGAGGTTCGGTTTGAGGAAGGAAATAGGTATCATGAGAGAGCGATACAAATTTTGGATAGAAAAACTCAAGAACTAAGGCGACGTAGCATACCACTTGTGAAGGTGCTCTGGGATCACCACGGAGTAAAGGAAGCAACATGGGAACTAAAAGCAACAATTAAACAGAAATACCCTGAATTGTTTTCAAGTAATAACTGATGATGTGATACATTATACTATTTCACTTATCAATAAAATGATGAAACTTTGGTTACAAATATCTTAATACATCGTTTCACTTGAATAACTATGCAAATGTTTGAAAATAACATCGATGGATATAGTGATGCACACACGCAGTGGCCTCCTTGGCAATCAGTGGCGACTCCTCCAGGACCAGAGTCAAGTCACAACTACTTTGCATCACCAACTCCATCACCACATAGACAGCGATCCTTATCGCCAAAGCGTGCATGACTTTTTCGTAACAATTTTGGCCAAAACAATCTCGTGCCCTTAGCTTGGCAGGACCTTCTACCAAAATTGTCAGGCGGCCGGATTCGAGCAACAGCTCGAAAAAGCATTCCACCGCTCAACCTACCTCCCCTCAAACGATGTTACCAGCGCCCTACACCACCATCTATTAAGCAAAGGTTGGAATCTTCTGAGGACGAATCTAACTACATTTGCCCTCCATGGTTTCATGATGTTGAGGATTCCACTGGCCACAGTGCCATTCAGGGACCATAAAGGCACTACCCTGAACTAACAAACGATGACGCAGGCAGTGAATCTCAAGCAGATAACCATCATGACTACAGTGTCATTCAGGGACCAAACATGCACTACCCTGCCCGAACGTTTAGGCACCAAAATTTCTATATAAACAACCCTCCCCCTCCTCATTTCTCACACCAAAATCACTTCTCCTTGTGATTTTCCTTCTCTTCACTCATTTTGAGTTTTTGTCTTCTCTTTTGAGACTCTCTTTTTGAGACTCTCTGTGCGGTGCAACGCGGTTCTGCCCGGGGAAAGTGCCAATTTTGAAAGGAGTTTTTATCTGAAGGTGGAGAACGAAACATAGGTTTGTGTGTCTTATAACTTTTATTAAAGTTTATACTCATTTATCATTATGTCTACTATTCATTTACACTGCATTATTGCGTATAATGTCATACTGTCATACTTATGCCTGTATATTTGGAATTCATGTATTATACTGTTATTGTGCCGAATTAGTGGTCAATCTGGCTCAACCAGACTCAGTCTTGTCCTCAGTAACTTTAAATAGCGAACGGGAGGCAGTGTGCTGCTCTAGACGATTGGTATTTAAGTAGACCTCGTGTCTCACCTCTCAACTGGAGACTGATTTGGTTGGTCTTATTTGAAAGCTACCAGCTTATACAAGTAATACTGAATGTCCTAACCTTGCACATAGTGATACCAACCCTGATAAGGATCACTAGACGTTGTCAAATCCAGTCTAAATGTTAAGTAAAGACCGGACCAGTTCATGCATTGGCATCATACATAGCACCACTTAGGAACGAATGTGGTTTGTGATTCATAGAACAGTTAGAAGCGATGCTCGCTATTCATTATATTTCTCTAGAGAGGGACGTACAATGAGAACCTGACTACTCCTAGGGAGGGACATCTGTACGTGAATCCAGAGCATCATTCCTGAGGAGGGACGTACAATGAGAACCCGGCTACTCCTGGGAAGGGATATCTGTACGTGAACTCTGGCGATGTACAGTCATCAAACCAATACGAGACGGTGTCATGCATACATACATATTGAATTGATTATGATGTTCTTATGTATATTTAAGATATTTGATTATGAAGTTTGCTTTATTAATTGTTATATTCACGAACTATTTTACCCACTAAGCGTGTAGCTCACCCCGTTGTTATCCAATTTTTCACAGAAAATTAAGGCGGTCTGGGTGCAGGTTTTTGGGAGAATGTTCCCTTAACTATTTTGTACCTTTTGTATTATTCATTGGGGACTTTTGGGAGAATGTTTCCTTAACTATTTCATGTACAAATATATTCTGAAATTAATGAAATCAGACTTGTACTTAATAGTGCTTCCGCGTACTCAGTCATCGTTATAATGCATTTTCGCCCTGTCTGTGAGTGTCCCGCCGATTTAGGCGCGTCCAGGCGGGGTGTGACATTTTGGAGCTATTAGGACAGCTATGATGGCGATATTACTGACAGTCGGGCTGAGGACTTTAAACCAAGCCTTTGTTGGGAGGCAACCCATCGGTTTTGAAAGTTTCTTATTTTATTTGTTTTATGTTTGAAGTCATTGTAGTATAGATTTGAGTTTCATGCCATTGACACATTCATTTTTTTTCGTTTCTAGGTTCAAAAGCAAGTTTGGAGGTCTTCTGGGAGCATCTAGGAGAGGCAATTGGAGTGCATCATATGAGATCTTCATTTATTTGGGTTAGGGGGATTTTTCTAAACTCTCTTCTTTTGTATTTGCCTCTGTTTTTCTATTTTTGTGATAGATTCTAACACGGCACTCGACAGAGGGTGTTAGGAACTGTAAGATTTTGACTTATATACATGAATAATAATTTGATAATAAGCATTACTAATATGCATAATTGATAATTAGGTGAAATCTAATCTCTAGGTGTTTTTAATATTGATTTTTCTCCAAAAAATTATGATAAATTGCTATTTTAATTATTGTTTTAGTTTAAGTATTATTTTATTTCATTGATCATTACAATTTGGTTTTCTAGATAAAAATAGGGATAGGAACGATATAATTAGTGTAGTAACTAAATCTTGGAGAACGATACTCGATTCTCATCTGTAAATATTATAACTTGGCACCGTATACTTGTGGTTTGCACGCATCAAGTTTTTGGGGGATAGATATTAGTTTACATTATTATTGTGTTTTCGAGCTTTGATTTTAATTTAGATTTTATTTGTTATTTCCTGAATTTTTCTTTCTTTTTCTTTCTTGTAGGTTTTCCACGTATATGCGGTGATCGAAAAGCTTTGAGATAGTACCATTTTTTCTGGATATTGAGATAACGTTTGGAAGACTAAGAAGAGAAAGAAGAGTAGGCACTGAAACAATGGCGGATGATCAAAATTAGTTGACTTTGAGAGATTACTTCAAGCCGGTCATCAATGAGAATTATTCAAGAATAGTTTGTGTTCCTATCAACGCGAACAATTTTGAGCTAAAATCGGCGTTGATCTCGATGATTCAACAACATCAGTATGGGGGTGCGAAGATCCTAATATCCACATCACCACCTTCTTGGAGATGTGTGATATGGTCAAGATGAATGGTGTTACTGAGGACACCATAAGATTGAGGTTATTCCCTTTCTCTTTAAGGGATAAGGCACGAGCATGGTTGCAATCTTTGCAACCTGGAAACATAGCCACATGGCAAGAGATGGTGCAAAAGTTCTTTCAAAAGTTCTTCCCACCGGCCAAGACTGTCCAACTAAGAGCTGAGATTGGGCAATTCAAGCAACAAGAGGCTGAGTCACTTTATGAGGCATAGGAAAGATTTAAAGAACTCTTGAGGAAGTGTCCTCAACACAAATTCCAAGATTGACTATAGATTCAATTGTTCTACAATGGGATGAGATTCTCCACAAGGAAATTGGTTGATGCGGCGGCCGGTGGGTCATTTTTGACAAAAACAGCCACTGAGACATTCACTTTGTTGGAAGATGTCAAGCATTGCCAACCAACTTGTTGTGCTTACTACTCAAAGTGCACAATCGTCTACTAAAAATGTTGCGCTTTACACATGAGTTCTTCGGGGAATGAAGCACATGAGGAGGAAGTTCAATACATTGACAATCGAGGGTACAACTATAGAAGCAATCAAGGAGTTTCGAATCACTACCACCCAAGCATCAGAAATCATGAGAACTTCTCATATGCCAACATAAATAGGTTCCAACCTCCACCCGATTATTATAATCAAGCTCAAGAAAAGAAGCCATCTTTGGAGGATATGTTGGGGTCGTTTATGATGGAAACTAGGGCATCTATAAAAAAAATTTGGAAGTACAAGTGGGGCAACTAGCTTCAAACATGAATGCCCAACAGAGGGGGTCACTACCTAGAAACACTCAGTAAACCGGAAAAAACAATGCCAAACCATTACCCTGGGAAGTGGAAATGAAGTAAAGGGGTTGATTCGAGCCTAAGTACACCACCACCACTCAATAAAGAACATGAAGAGATAGGCACTGAGACCAAGTCGCCGAGTAAAGAGAAGGAAGTTGAGTCATCAAAGGGGGAGAAGCCACATGAGAGGCTCTATCGGCCTGGTTCTATTACTTTCACGAATAACTCTCCTAAACTCTCAACTACTATTCCATTTCCTCAGAGATTTCAAAAGAAGAAGCTTGACGAGCAATTCACCAAGTTTCCAGAAATTTTCAAAAAGATTCACATTACATCCCTTTTGCGGATGCATTGGAGCAAATGCCAAACTACGTCAAGTTCATGAAGGATGTGATAACGAAGAAGAGGAAGTTAGAGGACTATGAGACGATAAAGCTTATTGAAGAGTGTAGTGTCGTACTACAGAAGAAGCTACCTCAAAAGCTAAAAGATCCAGGGAGTTTCACTATACCTTGCACCATTGGTTCTTTAAATTTTAATGAAATTTATGTGATTTAGGTGCAAGCATTAACTTGATGCCTTTGTCAATTTTTAGAAAATTGGGGCTTGGCGAGGTGAAGCCAACTACAATATATTTGCAACTAACGGATTGATCACTTACATACCCTCAGGGTATCATTGGGGACATGCTAGTGAAGGTGGACAAGTTCATCTTTCCGGTGGACTTTGTAGTTTTAAACATAAAGGAAGATGGCGATATTTCTCTTATACTTGGTCGGTCATTCTTAGCTACCGGGAGAGCTTTGATCGATGTGAAACGTGGCGAGCTTACCTTGCGAGTGAATGATGAAGAAGTGTTGTTTAACATATACAAGACTATTAAATTCCCATCGGAGGGGAATACATGTCACCATATTGATGTAATGAAAGTGGTTGATACATGTGTGACCGAGGTACATGGTGAGGCTACACCAGTTGATCCTTTAGAGAAGTATCTTGTGAGTCCGATATCTAGAGATGAGGCCTTTCATGATGAAGTCCAGCATTATGTCCTCGCCACCCGAGTTAGTAGAGTCTTCACCGAAGTTGAAGCCCTTACCGGAGCATCTTTGCTAAGCATTTTTGGGTGAGAAGTCTACTATGCCTGTCATCATATCATCGGCTTTGTCTAGTGTGGAGGAAGATAAGCTATTACGCATCTTGAGAAAGTACAAGTCTGCTTTGGGGTGGTCCATAGCCGACATAAAGGGTATAAGTCATTCGATTTGTATGCATAAGATCTTGATGAAGGAATCTTACAAACCTTCAATTGAACACCAAAGACGGCTAAATCCAGCCATGAAAAAGGTTGTAAAATTTGAAATTTTGAAGTGGTTGAGGGCGGGAATTATGTATGCTATATCGGATAGTTCTTGGATGAGTCCGGTACAAATAGCGCCCAAGAAAGGTGGAATGACTGTAGTCAAGAATGAGAACAATGAGGTGATATCCACCAAGACAGTCATGGGATGGCGTGTATGCATAGATTACCGAAAGTTGAACAAAGCAATAAGGAAGGATCACTTTCCCCTTCCTTTCATTGATCAAATGTTGGACCGATTGGCGGGCTTCGAGTACTATTGTTTCTTGGATGGGTATTCAGGCTACCGAAAGATCAAGAAAATACAACTTTCACTTGCCCATATGGTCCTTTTGCTTTCCAGAGGATGTCGTTTGGTTTATGCAATGCGCCGACGACTTTTCAACTGTGCATGATGTCTATTTTTGCTAGTATGATTAAGGAGATCATGAAGGTATTTATGGATGATTTTTTTTTGGGACCTCATTTGACCATTGCCTTTAGAATTTATCTCTTGAGCATTGCAAAATTGGGTGCCTTCATCACTTATGATATTCTTAAGAGTGCCAAATCTAGTAAATATGTGCTTGTGTAGAAATTTCAGCACCACCTTAGCATCATTGGTCTCTGTAGCTATAGCTTCAACCCACTTGGATACATAATCCACCGCCAAAAGTATATACGTCTTGCCAAACGAAGGAGGAAAAGGGCCCATTCAATGCTCTTCTTGCCAAGTATGGGGTGAAACATAAAGTGACACTTGCATACTATCCTCAAACCAATGGCCAAGTCAAAGTGAGCAACCGGGAAGTTAAGCAAATTTTGGAGAAGACTGTCAATGTCACTAAGAAGGATTGGTCTTTGAAGCTTGATGAGGCTTTATGGGTGTATCAGACTGTATTGAAGACTCCTATTGGGATGTCTCCTTACCGCCTTGTGTTTGAAAAGTCTTGTCACTTACCGGTTGAGTTAGAACATCGAGCTTATTGGGCGGTGAAAAAGCTTAATTTTGACTTAAAGGCATCCGGAGATCAAAGGTTACTGCAACTAATGGAGATGGAAGAATTTAGGAATAATGTCTATGAGAATGCAAAGATCTACAAAGAGCGGACCAAGAAGTGGCATGACAAGAATATTGAGAAGAGAGATTTTGAACAGGGGCAACAAGTACCCCTATTCAATTCAAGATTGAAGTTGTTCCATGGCAAGTTGAAGTCAAGATGGTCGGGACCTTTCATGGTGGAGCGCGTCTTCCCTTTTGGAGCGGTTGAACTAAAGAATGAGAGTGGTGTATACTTTCGAGTTAATGGACAACGATTGAAGCACTACTTTGGCCAAGAGGTGCAGCAGGATGAGCACATCACACTTGGGGAGCCGTGATGGTGATGTGACTGACAGTCGCGCTGAGGACTTTAAACTAAGTGTTTGTTGGGAGGCAACCCATTGGTTTTGAAGTTTTCTTATTTTATGTGTTTTATGTTTTTAATCATTGTAGTATAGATTTGAGTTTCGTACCATTGACATATTCTTTTTTTTTTCCTTTCTAGGTTCTAAAACAAGTTTATGGGTCTTCTTGGAGCATCTAGGAGAGGCGATTGGAGAGCATCATATGAGATCTTTACCCATTTGGGTTAAAAGGGTTTTTCTAAACTCTCTTCTTTTGTATTTTCCTCTGTTTTTCTTTATTTACGTCATATATTAAGGACAATGCTTGCTTTAAGTTTGGGGGAAGAGTTTTGAATTTTTGTCATGGTAAGTTTGCTGAGTGTGCATTAGTTTAGGTTAGGCAGTCACATTCTTTTACAATTTTAAACTTACTTATGGAAGGCCAATGACATGAGAACACTTTGAAGATATGAAACGAAAGGGGAATGTAGAGAGTACCTATATGTTTGTGTGCTTGATCCATTTTTGCTGAATTTTGTTGGAGAGACTTAACCAATTGTACATGGTTTTGATCATTAGATTAAGATTGTTGGGAATGGACTTTTGCTTGCTAAGTCATATTTTAGATCTCTTGGGATTCTAGAACAAGTTTGATCACTTCTTGAGGGGAAATCCTAGAAAACACACCATGAGAAAGATGATTTAGGCCATGTTTGAAAAAGTTTGAGCCAAATAGCCTACGTTACTTTTTATTGTATCCATAGTTACTATTTTGAGCTGCATATCCTTTTCTTTATTACCTATGCATCATGAACTTTGAGCTTGTCATGTTTAAATTCCATGTTTTTCAACCTATATACCTTATAGACTTTGATCATGTTGGAGTGTTATGATTTGGAAGGAAGAACAATGGGAAAGAAAAAGTGAAGAAAAAATTGAAAAAGAAGAAAAAAAAATGTGAAGTTTGCTTATGAGCTATATTGAAAAAAATAAAATAAGAGAGAAAAAAAGAAAAGAAAATGAAAAAAGAGAAGAAAAGGGTGTTACATCTATGTGTTGAAAAGAAATAAGTTTGGGGGTGGAGCATTCTATAAAAGAAAAAAAAATTGAATGATGATAAGAAACAAACAAAAGAATGAGGAGTGAATGAAAAATTAAATTTTACAGAGGATATATGCACTAAAATTGGGGTTTTGGTTTCAAATGTAATGTAGTGGATGTTAGCAATTAATCAAAGTGTTTAGGGTGTTTTTGAGCTACAATATTCCTATTTTTCCCTACCTTTGAACCTAAGCCTTGCATTACAACCTATAAAAGACTTTTTGATTCTGAATGGTGTGTGATCTACATTAGTGGAGAGTGGCGTGAAAGACTTGCCTATGAAGTTCCAATCTAAATAATATATTTTGAGATCTTACACTTAATACTTGTTTGCATTTGCTCATGAATTGCATGACTAGTTTGATGAAATTAGCTATATAATTATGTGAGAAAGAATCAAAGGTGGAGCTTGGCAAGAGTTGGGTTGAAATTCTAGACAACTCTACACTCTTGAAGTTCTTCCTAGAAATGAATATTCTTTTTAGTGTAATCTTGGAGGCCATATATGTGTTTACAATGATTGAGTAAGTCTTTATTTGTGTGAGAATGTGATTTTAGAAGAGAGATGTTAATCATAAGTTTTAGTTTTGTTTTCCTTTTGCTCGGGACGATCAAAGTCCTTAGTTTTGGGGTATTTGATAGTTGCATATGTAGATAGGCTTTAGAGAATGTTTTAGGTGTGTTTTAGGACATTTTATGTATTAGTTTCATGTGTTTATGTTAGTTTTGATGCAATTGTTAGTTTAGGATAATTTGAGTTTTCATGCATTATTTTGGTTTATTAGTTTATGATTTGATCTATTTCATATATTGAGTGTTTTATTGATTTGATTTGATTTGTTTTGTAGGTATTTAGATCTGTTAGTCATGATTTTGGATGATGAAAACATGTACAAGAAGATGCAAAAGAGGAGCATGAAGAGCCCAAGTCAAAAAGAGGTGAAAAATTGCTATGTCCCAAAAACGAAGAAAAATGCAACGTTCTAACGTTGAATGGGGTTTTTTGATCTTGCGTTTTTAGCAAGTTATTTTTGTATTTTTTTCCACTTTCCAATTTCAATTCCACACGACTTTGGGGCATATGATATATCAAAATTTAGGGTTTTTTTAGAGGAATACACTCGAGAAGAGAGAACGACGGCTAGGAGCAAAGGACCGTGAAGAAGACGACTTTGGAGATAATGAGGAATCTACAAGTTCAATAGCAACTAGTTTGGTTTTGAATGTTTAATTTCTTGTTTCTCTACATGTTTTGGATTTCATTATTTCAAAGTATGAACTAATTTGTTAGTCTAGAGAGGAGATGGATCCTATATTAGATTTTATGCAATAATATTAGCTTTTGTCTATTATCAATGATTTATTCATAGTTTATTTATATTTCTTTATGCGTAATGTTATTGATCTCTTGGCCACGGATTGATTGATCATAAACTTTGAGGGGGGGGGGCGGCACCCGATAGAGGGTTCTCTAGATTGGAACATGAGAAATATGGCATGAGATGGTCGCACTATCGGTGGATATGCGATGCCTTTTGAAGTTTAGGAAAATCACAAAGCGTAATGCATTACTAATATATTGGTTTTTATCGATAGATCGAAATTTTATTTTTGTGACATATTCTAACACGGCACGTGATAGAGGGTGTTAGGAACTGTAGGATTTTGACTTATAAACATGAATAATAATTTGATAATGAGCATGACTAATATTACATAATTAATAATTAGGTAAAATCTAAGCTCTAGGTATTTTTAATATTAATTTTTCTCCACAAAATTATGATAAATTGTTATTTTAATTATTATTTTAGTTTAAATATTATTTTAGTTCATTGATGATTATAATTTGTTTTTTTAGATAAAATTAGGGTTAGGACCGATATAATTAGGACAGTAAATCAATCTCTGGGAACGATACTCGACTTTTATCAGTAAATATTAGGAGTTGGCACTGTATACTTGTTGTTAGCACGCAACACTTATTAACACCTAATGGCCCACCTCCACAAAACCCACCTGCAACGTGGCCCACTGGCAAACCGTTGCTCTCCATACGTTCCTTTCTGCCTGTTGCCGCACTAACGGGTGGCCGAACCGACCCATTCGCTATCTTGTCACGTCTCTTAAGAGGTATTGGCGTCGTACCAACTTTAGCGCAGAGAATGTTCTAACCTTTTGTACCATCCCTTACACTCGCCCCAATTGTAAACGACACTTCAGTTTGACAAAATAAAAAAAACGCAAATATACTTCACTTTGTAAAGTAAACGCAAAACTTGAAAGGGTGTTAAATGCTGTAAATCGTTAATAACATACCCGTTAATGCTATGACTGTCTTTGTATAGCATTTTATTATTGTTAAATAGATTATATCTTTTGTTGAATCAGTAAGTTGAGGTTGGTTTTGTTTCTTTTGGATTAAATGTGCAATTTATTGGTTTGGTCGAGAGTAATGCTCTTGCTTTTTTTTTTTCCCAACGTTCTAATTTCAGATTTGTGATTTGGGAAATTTGAGGGTCAACTAACTGCTTTTCCTTATGGGTTTAGTATTGCATAATTAAATGGGTTGTTCCTTTAAAAGTTGATTAATTTCAGATTGTAGATTGGTATGTAACCGGTTAATTTCAGATTTAAGTTTAGTTTTTCATTTTATTTCATTGAATTAGGTGTTTTAGTAAATACTGATTTTTCTGATTTAGTTTTAGGATCAGTTTATTTTATTTCTTTAAATGCATGATTAAATATTTTATGGGTTATTTTAGAATCATGATAAGTTAAGTTAACTTCTACTAAGACTATAGGTCTTGTTCTAACTAGTTCATGGAATTATTATTGGGGTTTTCATGTCTATTTTGATTTAATTAAAAAATCTGAATTATTCTTTTGGAAAAAATATATATTTTATCTATAAAGCCTTTTGAATTAATGTGGTTCTCAAAACACATTGAATGCTTAAGATTCACTGTAGTAAAATATTTAGTTTTGAGAGTTGAATTTTAATTTGTCAAAATTATTTTTTTATATTAATGATTTATAATTGGTTTAATCGATTTATCTTATTTTTATTCAATTTTATTTATTTAAAACTAATTTCCTGAATTAATAGAATGAGTCTTATATGTCTTAGTTGTCTTAGATGTTTTCATTATTGACTTTGATTAATTATTAGTCAATAATCTCTAGTACAGCAATTGATTCTTGTACGCTTGTAAGTTTAAAACGTCTAATTTAATTGAGAGTAACACTCTTTAACCTTCTAACATATTCACCTTATGAAAGAACTAGACAATTAATGGCATGATGGAAAAGCCTTAAGTTTAGAAGTTACCAACTGATTTGATAGTGAAAACCAAATGAAAAAGGGGTTACAAATCTACTTTTTTCCTCTCTTTTTTTTTTCTTTTTTTTTTTTTACATAAAATGCATGAAAATGGTGATTAAATATCTAATGAAAAAATCTTCACAATAGACAATCATGTTTCGCTTATCAATATCAAGATTCAAGCGTAAATGTGATTGGAGATGTGAAAAATAACTTTAGTCAAAAAGATACTTTTTAATGCAAAGTTATATTAGATCGGAACACAAACACACATTTTTAATGAGGAGGAAGGTACGTAGATTGTATGTTTTAAAGATGAAATGATCAAGAAAATTGGAAATGAATGAATAATTTTAATACGGAGGAAGGTGTGGGGTCCACCTAAAGTGGGAAATCAATTGGTTGGTGGCCGCCCATCCACCAACTCGGCTGCGTCGAGTTGGTTGACAATAGTATTAAAATATATTATTTTAATTACACAAATACCCCTATATACTCTTATAAATAGGGTCTTA